>VZSV01000076.1:3654385-3675052 GCA_013398735.1 Nothocercus julius
AAAATAAAATCTCAGAAAAGGAAGAAGATGTGAACATGAAGACAATTGTTCAGGAAACATAAGCAAGTTATCAAGTCCTTTCCAAGAACTGACAACAGAACAGACGCAAGGCACACTGCTCTAGCACCATCTCTTCAGATGATCAGAAAGGAGGAAAATTTTCTTCCAGCTCCTCTTTCATAGCCTATATGGTCATGTTGTAATGTTACTGCATTTCCTACAGTTCTTTTACTGGGAATAGTTGGACTATACAAGGGAGCATCAACTCTGACTTCTGATTCAGGCACAATTTCTGGAAAGCTCCAAAATGAAACAAGATTTTGAGTCTAAGCTTTAATATGAAGAAATAGGTAATTTACCTCCTCCAGCATCAAAGTTCGGGATGCCATGAAGAATAACATAGTGCAAGAAAAGAGGGGTTGTATTCATTTTCACAGATCCAGATAGAAGGCCACTTAGAAATTGCACATATCTAAAAACACAAAATTTTTCCAAGTTAAATAAAAACAGAAATGCAATTGTATGAGGGAAACAGTCTTTGCACGTGAATATTTCTAGCCCATGAATCATGACTAGAATTTTGTCATTACATGCAACTCCAAAAAGATAACTGTCAGAAAATAGCATGAAGACACACACTCATTTACCAGGTTTTAAAATCCATGACGACTACATTACTATTGCAGAGGTCTTCAGTGTACTTATTAACAACGCTATTCTCAATAAAAAAAGTAATTCACTTAGCTAGGAAAGCCAGTTCAGCTAATACACATTTCTAGTTACAACTGAAAGTCTGAGCTGGCTTTTACAATAGCATGAAATAGGCCCCATTCCATTTAGAGTGAAGCACACTTCATAAAAACAAAAATAACAAGTGTCCTTCTCAGAAATCCTATCAGAAAAGGCACTGGCTGCAAATAACATCCTTACACTGCAAAATGATCTGCAAAGCAATGTGAAGATCTTTGTATTTGTCTCTTTAGTAACTGCTTTGGCCAAAAAAAAAGGTCTCTTACCACTTTAAAAAAAACAAAATCAGTCTCCATTTTTCTACTGGTTTTGAGTCTATTTTTATTCCATGCCCATGACACAACCTTCATTTAACTTCACTTTCAGGAATGTACAAAAAAAAAAACACCCCCAAGCTCTCCCCCTTCACACACAAGTCTCACTAATCTATTCCTTACTGCTCATTCCAGCTAACACCACCATTAAAGATGCCCAGACACAACACCTCTGTTATCCCAGAATGGGGCTTGTGGTGGTTTTGAAGGGATTTCTTTTTTCTGAAATGTTTATTTTGAAATCTTGTAAGTCAGCTTTTCTCTTTGTTTGCTCCCTTCAATCTTTCTGAGAATGTTGTGGTAAAAGTACCGGTTTAAAAACAGTTACACCTGCATATCAGCAAACACTGTAGGTAAAGCACTGTGTCAGCAATTGTCCAGTCTGCACAGTCTCCCCCATCCATTTTTAATTATTTCAAAAATTCACCTGAATTGTTGAACCCCGTTTCTCCAGATAGTGCATTTAAAATGCTTATAGGCAATTGGCTAATTTTTGAGAGGTGTGCAGCAATTGGTTAATTTTTGAGAGGTGTGCTCAATTAAACTGAAAGATTTATAGAAAAGTTTTATATATGAAGGCTCCGTATCTGCACTTTTTTTCAGGGAAATCTTCAACTGTAGTATCTGAGAATACTGACTAAGTATTTCCAGGATAGACTCAAAGCAGGAGTTCTGAAGTCTCCTGAAGAACACATCTGAAGATGATGTTGCTCTCCTTGCAACATCTCACTAGCTGCGAGGAAAAAAAGTTAATTGATATTTTCAGGACTGATGCATATAATGACCACAATTAAAATTTTAAGGAGAAAATTTAGTGGAGAAAATATTGGGAAATATAATAATAGTTTATTTTCGTATTATACGAACATTTAGATTCACCTAAATTATGCCTACTTAAGCATCTATTGAATTTTAACAGGGATGTGACTATTTTATTTTTCTCAGGGACAGAGAGCCTCCCAAGCACATGCACATGGATGTGCCTGGAAGATGGTCAGCTTAAGTTCAGCACTGCTGAACAAAGATGCTAACTTCATCCATCTGAAAATGAACAGAAGTCCCTCTAGGAGAACCTAGGGGAACTAAACCAGCATCCTTGAGGAGGATGCCAAAACAAGATAGCACCCTTTACACCTATTTTATCTCTAGCTCTAGGGCTCACATACAGTTCACCTAAGTCAGTAGCTATAGAAGCTTCCTGTCAACATGTCTTTAAAAAATGCCGCAAGGCACCAGTCACAGAGGATGCATTGAGAATCCTTCCTTGGATTCTCCATGGAAATGTGCTAGCCACAGGGGTGCATAGGAACAGAATATGCATAGGAACAGAATATGCATAGGAACATTAAGACTATCTCTCTCCTTTTTCTCCCACAGTTCATGCCTCTCTATCTGGCAGGCATCACACTGAAACCCTGTTTTATTAAAATACGAAGGGCAAATATGCAGACATAAAACTGAAAGAAAAGTGAGGTCAGTGAACTTCTATTTATGAGAAGTTTATTTAAAGTCTAATGGGATGCTGTGTTATTATTTCTCACTTGAAAAACAGCTGTGCAGGTCACCAAATGGGTTCAAAAGGCAATGGGAAACCTTTCCTCATTTAGGCATGAACAGAACCAAATGTTATATGAACATTATTGACACACATTTTTTCTAGTTTAATTACTAGCAAAGCCTTATCCTTTAAACAATTTCTAAAAAACTAATGCATATATGTTGATTAAAATCAAAAGCAATCAATAATACTAAATAAAACCCCATGGATATTTTCTGTTTCTACAAGATTGAGCTATATCACAATCAGTTGTCTGATAGATAACAAAAACCTGCTCCCCTCTTGTGCCGAATCCTTCATTACCTCATGTCAGAGTCACTTAAGTAGCCAGCCCTAGATCTGCTCACTTTCATACCACTTGCTTTAACTCACAACTCAACCTCATTCACACAGACAGTCTAAAAAGGTAAGACATCCAGACAGACAGGATATATCGTACATTCTCTGACAAAAATTTACTAGCATGAACATGGGGTGGCTGCATAATCTGGAGATCCTCCAAACAAGTGATAATAAGATCTTTATTGCATGCTAATCAACATGCATTCCATATACAACATTTATGCTACAGAAAAAAATAGTTTATTATCTTGGAGCAATTAAGGAATGGATTGTGACATCTCCTTTTCCTACCAAACAATGGTAGGAAACCAAACAAGAAAGCATGCAGATAAGAGGGTGGTGCAAAAGGTCTTATCTATGCTGGGTTATGTGCAGGAACCAAAGCAGAAATTTCATCAATCAAGGAAGATTAATATAAGATAAAGTGCTGAGAGTTCAGGAATCACTGGAGGATCTGGAGGAAACAGCCTTCACACAGCAGAGGAAAAGGTAAGGAACGGGGACAGAAGATAACTCACATTTCTTATTTGTTGGTATGAATTAGAAATAATTGAATACCTTTTCTGGGATGGCTGCATTAAAGCTGAAACTTTATCATCAAAGAATTTCTTCATAGCAAATCTGTCTAGAGCCTGATCAGCACTGTCAAAACAGAGACACAGATAAAATGTTATTCCAGCTGGGGGTTATCTTGGAAATTCGGCAGGTTACAGCTTGAAATGTGCCAACAAATACTAGGGAAGAAAAAAAAAAAAAAAAAAAAAAAGCACTAGCAACCTCAGCACAGGTCCGACAGGAATGTTTTTTTTCCACTGACACCTTCTCATTCCATGCCTTAAGGCAGTTTCCTTCCTGCAGCAAAGCACATACTCCTTTAGTCAATTATTTGGATTGTACATTCCCAAAATGAGTATGTTGAAATTGTTGCAATGTGATAAATTTTAGCAAAGCCAAAGCAGCTTAAGCTGTAAAAGAAGACTTTGCCATAATTTCCTTCATGTGTCATTTGGGGAATTTTCTCTGTGAAATATAAATTTATTCTCTTTTAAACAAGAAGCAGCAACATTACGGAGATGAAAGCCATCCCCTAGCTCTGGTTGTAGTGCATTATATGAGTTGCAGAGGGTGCAAGGAACTGGATCATTTAAGCAGACAATCAATCTTCGTTTCTTGTGCCCTGAGCCACCAAGGGAGAGAATGTTTTAAACAAAACTATCAGTCTTTGAAAAAGAAATGCTTTGTGTCTGGCAATCATGAACTCTTAAGGAACAACATATTCAGAAAAATACTTCCAGAATGGGAACGTCTCTGATGTGGCTCTTCTGTATCTATGTGGAGGATGGCAAGAGGGTATAGGAAAAAAGAAAAAAAAACAGAAATGCCAAAAACTCTGTAAGAATGCTCATAGTTATACATTCCAAGTATCACACCATGCTGACTTGGTTGTATTCACACTGTATTGACACTGTATTGAAAAAAGTGTTTATTAATGGATGTAGTTGATAATATTGGTGTTGGATCAGGCTGTGAAGTTACACTTTTTTTCATGGAGGTTAAAGATTACATAGCATGTGATTAGGATAGCTTTCTCCTCAAAATTCAGTTTATCCTATCTTTACATTTGTGTAACAATTCATCTGCTGTAAAAGAGAGCATCATTTCCTTGGTATTCTCTTGGTGAGGAATTTCTGCAATATTTTAGAGATGTACATTTTACTGTAAAGTGACACGCACTTATTATATATAGCATATTCCTTCACATATGGCCCAGAAAATGTCAGATCCTCTTGTATATACATAAATACATATGTAGTTGTATGCAGTGTGGTAGTATAATGTCAATAATGATGGTACCAGCACAAAATGACAAAATGAGTAACTGCTGTGCTATACATGTAGCATGAAATGCTGCAGAATAAATAAGACACTTCATTTTACAAATGCACACATACAAGACACATATAAAAAGCACTACTCTAAGTCTAAAAGACTAAAAAATAAAAAGAGCAATAATGCAGAAGATGTTACACTTCAGTAAAGATTGCCCTTATTTTTTCCATTGCTCTGTAAACAACTGCTTAAAATAGCTGAAATTCTACTTCAGACAGTAATATCCAAAATGCACTAGTTGGAGAAATCTACCCTTTCCAGGTCTCTCAACTGGCAACTGATGTGTCATTTCTTCACATGGTCCTGAATGATTAATTATGTTCTTCCTATGTTCTAGCTAAAAATCTTATGTGTATATATGCACACACTGTTTTACTGTGTACGTATTACATAGGTGCTAAAGAATAACATGCTGTAGGATAAAAAACTACTATCCTATAGCATTTAAAATTCTTATTAACCCGTAAGACATGATCTCAATGTGTTGCTTCACATATCTTCACCCACACTATCACCCAGGTTTTAACCATCCCACTCTTTAACTGAGCGGGCCAAAGATTTGGGGTTCTTGACTTGTTAGAACAAAGTTTAACAACTATCACAAAAAGCCTAGTTTGCCCTAGTTAATTTTGGCTGCACATTAGTCTTTCCTAAACACTGAACTATCACCAGTAGCAGCTTGCTATTATTAAATTCATAAAAATAAACTTAACTTAATAAAAAGAAACCTCACACACCACTGATGCACATGCAGCCTTTATATCATCGGGCTTTGTTTCAAAGCCCAGATATTGGAGGGCAAGTAGGAACTTTGTAGGTGCAAAGGATCCTCGAATCCTTGTCTCAGAGCATTGTTTCTGGCAAGGCAGCCATTATCCTCAGCAGCAGCGGTGGCCATAGCTCCTGCTTTCGTGCTCTTGTTGCATATTTTGAAAAGCCTTCATATACAAATCCTACTCAGATGATGTTTTTCCCCTCAGACCCCATCAATAAACAGGAAAGTTAAGATTTCGATAGAGTTATCAGTTAACCACAAATTTAGATTACGGTTTCTACTCTCATCCCTTGCAACCTTGCTTGGAGGAATCCTGAATATATCTTGAATAAAAGGTGGCATCTTTCAACACCAGGCACTACACCACTGTATCAGAGGTTATTCTGTTATGACATTATTAATACCTGTTTACACCAAGGTGCCACCTTTTAAGTATGATACAATACTGTGACACAGATCACAAACAGTACTGCAGTATGCTTACTTAACAGATCTTTTGTTCGTAAGTATTCTCAACAAAATATTACCATAAAGTGGTGACAATGATTGCTACAATTCCTACTTTATAAACATAAATTTATAAATTTAATAAATATAAATGTATTACTTTATTTTTTCAACATTATTCGCATGTATAACACAACTTAGTCTACATTTATCTATCAGGTTTCATCAGAGTAAACGGTTTTCTGAGAACCTGGTTTCACTGAAGTCCATGAGAAATTTGCCACCAGCATCAAGAGATTCAGATTTAAGGACTCTGTTTTTTTGTAGTTGTTACTGCTGTTTCTTTTAGAATGCTGAAATCATGAGGTGATAATTGACAGTTTGTGTTAATAAACATGAAACTTGATAAATGCTGTTAAAAGAGTGGAACTTCTCTGTGATCAACAGAAATTAAAATTAGAGTCCTATTGCTTGAACTGTTGGAAGACTTGCTCTCACACAATTAAGCCCAGGTAATGTCTTAAATGGCATTCGCATTATGACCAATGCCTGAGGAATCCCCTATTCAGTATTAGTTCCAGTTTCTAGTAACTGTATTCCTCAAGCACTTTAGGAATATTTCTTATTAAGTTATAGAATTGGATACTTTTGATGGTATAAAGATGGCATCAGGATATAAATGTTTCTTGCACATTTCTTCATGTAGAACAACCCTTTGGAGAATTTTCCCACAGAATCATAGAACATCCCAGGTTAGAAGGTACCTCGGGATGTCAGCTAGTCCAACCTCCTGTTCAAAGCAGGATCATGAGACAAGTCTGTTATTAAAGTAAGGTGTTTTAGTATATGCTTCAAAGCTCTTAAGTTACCAAGTTGGCAAACCTTAAGTGAGTAACTGAACAACACTGCAATTAAGAAGCATCTTTGTTTTTTCTGACTTTATGCTCTCTGATTGTAAAAACAAACAATATATAGTTACTTTTTCCATTATTCACACCTACCTTGCAGAAACATTGGTGAAGTGCATATACGATGATATGACTACGCCTATCCTTCCTTTTCCTCCCTGTATTAGGAAAAAAAGAAACAACTCATTTCAGCTATACTGCACATAGTTTGCATTAATCCTTCTACTCTATGTTGAGAAGTCCCAAATCCAGAGGAAGAAACGTTTTAAAAGATCAAACAAAGAAACAACTTTCCTACATCATATTGAATCTTAAATCTTTAATATCAGAGCTTGAATTCCTTGCATATGTTTCAAAACATCATCTTATGACCTCCCAACTCATACTCATGAGCAGTGTCAAGTATAACACAATAAATTTTTTTATTCTTATTATGCTTCTTATTATTTCTTTTGAACTTAAGATTCAGTAAGTTTAACAGATTTAAACTTTTTAATATTTAATTTAAATCTATGAATTTTTCTTTGTTTTCTTTCACTTCTTAATTATTTCTTAACCGAACACTAAAATACTTGGTATCTGTTCATATGGAAACAAAGATACAAATTAAAAGAAAAAATATCTTGAACAGCAGCAGGGACATTCTATCAGCTATTTTAATTTAGTCCTACTCTTCCCAGCCATCATCATACAAGACAAGTCTTGACAATGTTGCAATTTCTGGCATGATGTGCTACTAAATAGGTATTTTGGAAAGGATGTGATTTCTGACAGTTTTTTTTTTTTTTAAACCTTCCTTCTCAACTATTGCTTATTTTTCTATGGCATTTTTCAAAAAATATTTCAAAATCTTATTTAATAGTTTAGATAACATAAATTCAGTAAAAAAAAACTGAGTAATAATTCTCACTGCTTTCAAGATGCTTTCAGACTTTCAGCTAACATGGGATAGCTACATCAATCCTTCTGCTTGGAAACTTTTAGATCCTTACCAAAAGGTATTAATCAATAGCTATAGATTACCACTTTGTATGTAAAGCGCCAAATAACACACACACACATATATATATACGTGTGTGTGTGTGTGTGTGTGTGTGTGTGTAAGTGAAAATATAGCTATGACCAAAGAAACATTATGCTCCCTGCACTGTGCTCCTTCTTTCATGGATTTTCCTGCTATTGTGTCAACATGTAAGGACTGTCCTCTTGGCTGCAGTCCTGTAGCTAATAAGAAATCAATGGTACTTCATACAATCATGGCATTCTGTCTGCAAGCTATGAACTACAGAGGACTATTCAACTTGAATTTATAAGAAGATTGCGTCTCATACCAGCCTCAGTCATTTTAAAATATAATCTGCCAGGGATGCAAAGATGGATTTGCCTCATGTGTCATCCCAGCACAGCTGCCAGCTCAATTCAATTCGTATTATTTATTACTAACAAGGCAAAACATTGCACAATGATAACAGCACTACTGTAGAGCAGGACAACTACCCAGGCAGTAAGAACCTGCCTGAGCCCAGAGGGTATTTAATGCCATTGTATCTACAGACTGCAATCATACTCCAGTCTAAAGCAATTACCTATTAGTCAGTACAATCACTGTGCTATATAATTTACATTCTGGGCCACATTTTCCAATATGGCCAGTAAAACAAGGTCCAGAAAAAGTTATTTGGTTATGCCAGGAATTGCTCAAACATCCACTTTTGCTTACTGAAAGCAGTTTAGACTCTTACCTTTGTCTCTGAGGAGGACTCAACTGACTGAAGTAAAGCTTGTAAGATGTTGCTCCCTTATACAGCAACAAGATCAGCGAATGCCACAGAACATGAAAGGCTTCTAAGGAGTTTGCTATTGAACTGAAAAATCTCAAGCCTCTAAACATGCTCACAGAAGTAGCATTGCCTTTGAAGGAGGTGAACTAACATCACTGTACACTATGCCCAGAGTACAAGCGAGAACCTTAGTTATCATGAAGAAGTGTAGATAACATAAGCATGCAAGGTCAGTGGATTTAAGCCTTTATAATACTGTTTGTTCAACCTGCTGTTATTATATGTCTACTTAAGAGTAACAATATTTAGCACTACCAAAACCAGTAACAATGAATGATTTAAATCCCTTCTGATCAGTAAAGCATTCAAGAAAACAGTCTATGGGTCAATGTTATCTGTATTATTAATATTTTCCTCAGGCATCATATAATTCCTTCAAAGTTAATGCTATACTTACTGAGGATTTGCCACACAGTTTCCAACATTAAAAACAGGGTTTTTTTTTATATGAGGAAGAACAAGGGACAAACTTTTTGAACGTGAATTAAAACTGGTGGACAATGATTATTTACAAAGCTCACTTACTCTGCAGTGGATCACCACCACATGTTGGGCATCGCCATTGAGCCATGACTCCATAGCTTTGCAGATGGTGCACACCTTATCGAGAGGTGGAGCATGAAGGTCAGGCCAGCCCACATCCATAAGCTGCAATGAACAGATAACATTCACAAGAAACATCATGTAGTACTATATATTCAAACATTATGATGGTGAAGAGTTTTCTTACTTCTTCCAACCCAAGAGAACCATGTCACAATTACACAATTATATTACTTTCTAATGGACATGATGTAAGCAAAGTATCTTTGCAGGTCTTCTGGGGGTGTGCATTTGTGTGTGTAGAAGGTATTGAACAGCTTTTTTTATTCTCCATATTGACTCTTCACATTGACTCCATATTGACTCTTCAAATCAATCTCTTCAAAACAAAGCACACTGATTTGTCTCATAAAATTTCTAAAAATCTTGATTTCTGATTGATTTTTTTAAATTAGATTCAGGTAATTTCAAAAAAATATATAAAAAGTTAAAAATTCGGCAAAAGCTTTGACTGAGCTGGTCCAGTTTTGTGATGTTTTTTAATTATTCTGTGATTTTTTTTTTTTCTTCACATACAATGGATTTGGCATCTAAAATTTTGTTCATAGCTTCTATTCATGATTGGTCGCCTTGTAATACTGTTTGCTCAACCTGTTGTTATATGCCTACTTAACAATAACAATACTTAACACTACCAAAAATAGTAACAATGAATTATTTAAATCCCTTGTGATCAATAAAATATGAAAGAAAATAGCCCTTAGGTCAAAGTTATTATTACCAACATGTCATATCTTTAATTTTTAACTCGGGCTTCGCACATCTGTTAAGTTATTGCTATAAAAACACATCTGTGCTACTCTGCCCTTATAGTGATTAATGAAGACTATATGCATTTCACTCTTTACAACAAACATAAGTGGGGGGAAAGACTTGAGGAAGAACAAAAGACAGAAGACATCAACATCTAGTCCTCTTCATTAAATCTCTATTGTGTAGAGAAGCAGCTGTGAAAGGTTAATACAAGCATGAAGTTTATACTTGAACTGAGTTAACTAGTTTCAGCCATCAGACTGTATGTTACAATATACGATCCTTAATATCCCATGGGTGCACAAAGAAAGTATGCTTAGAATAAAATTGACTTCACTCGGTAGGAATTTTTTCAGAAGCCTCAGTAAATTTTCTTTCTGGTCCAGTGTGCAAAGTTGTAGAAAAAAACAGCTTTGTGTAGCATGGCTTTAACAGGCACAAGACTGCACACAGCAGTTTTTTGGGGGAAAAAAAAAAACAAAACACACACAAAAAAACAAAAACAACAACAGAAACAAAACAAAAAACTAAAAGGGATGCAACATATGTGGTTTTCTAATACCTTCCAAAAGTTGCTATCTTACTCTGTACATCAAGGCTTATATAGCTTCAGGGCTTATTAGGCCATTTAAGCTGCATTTAACATTAAATTAGCAAGAGCGGTATGCCATGGAAGAGAACCAATACCTTTGGGTTAAGCTTGGCAAGGTCATATCTCTTTTCAGAGAGGTTTAACACCTGTTCAGAAAGAAAGAAAGATGTAAAAAAAAAAATCAACCATTGAAGCTTCACAATTTATGCAGAGAACCACTGCATTTGAAACATACGATAATTAGAAGTGATAGTGGTAGGGCTTCAGGCTGCTGTTTTCCTGAACCAAATTAATATTAAAAGTCATGTAACGCAAGCGAATGTATTTTAGATGCTCCCTATGATAAGTTCAATAATTATAAGATGACATTAGAGATTTCATCTTACAGTGAGAAAAAAAAAATCTGCTCTTTTTTTTTTTTCCCCATGTTTTATTTTAATCAAAGGTATACTGAGAGACCTGGACAACATGCAGAATCACTGTACTATGCAAGAAAAATACACACACCTGTGAGGGCAATATCATCCTCTGCATTTGAATTTGAGTGCCTAGCAAGAAAATGTTGCTCTTTTACATCACTCAGAACTAACACAGACAATAACCACTACCATTTTAGAAGCTGCATTATGCTGTCAGAATGGGATAAAAAGTCCATAAATATAAATGAGAAAGAAGTTCAATGTATACTCAATTTTTACCTGTGGACAAACTTACAGATCCTATTCTAGTGAGCCCCATCCTATCTGCAATTAGCCAGCACTCTCAGCAGCTCAGTTAAGAAGCCAAGAAAGAAGCCAAGAGCTGAACGGCCCAAAGAAAAAAAATCATTTTGCCTCCTGAAACCAGAGCCTGCTGCTTATTGAGGTGGTCATTAGAAGCATTTTAATGGGCTGTCACCTGATGAACACAGAAAAAGCAGGAAACTATTAAACCATCTGCAGGAAAAATGACAGTTTTTTGAATTAAAAAAAATCACCCAGAGACAGAAAAAAATCTGAAAATTAACCGAGAAAACAGCTTGTATTTTAAACTGAATAAGTGTCTGCAAATACACATGGTTGTATAGGCCACATACCACTTTTGTGGAAGCCAAAACATAAGAAGAAAGCTTAAAGCATCCTTACAAGATTAGGTCTTTATTCCAATATTCTTTTTGCATTTTAAATAGAACACCACTGAAGAGATAAATCACAACTGAAAAAAAATATATGTATTGCCTTCCAGGCCAGTTTGTGGTGGGGAAGGTGTTCTATATAAACAACTAAGAAAAAAATATTTTCATATCAGCTTCAATATTTACTATACTCTCTAGCAATTTAGTGGAAAGCTGTGTTCCTTATACAGAATTCTTAATAATTGATTTAAAAAAAAGTGTGTAAGAGAAATTTTCCACAGCAAAAGTGCTATGGTAATTTGGCAAGAACTTCAATTCTTTATTCATTTTCTTGTATTCATATTTAAGAAGAGTTTAAAACTGTTGTGCAATATGGCCCTGGTCATGGTAGATGTTTGTCATCTGGATCAGATGCCGTGTCTCCATCAAACTACACAGTAGCGAAGACCAGACTGGGACACTAGGAGTTCTCGCTACTCAGAATGGAGACCAGAAGCAAGAGGAAGCAACATTTCACTTAAAAAAACAAAACAAGAGGTCACTGAAGTCTTTGAACAGAAGCAAAAACTATAAATAGATATAGGTGGATGATTAATTGCATCCTTTTTAAATGCTGCTTGGTATATCCAAGGTTTGTCTATTTGGAAAGACAAGGTTTAGCTCTTAATTTTACAAAACATAGTGATTTTGTCCCAAATTTTAGGATCTCATTTAAAAAAATAAGGATAAAATTCTATATTCTTCTTCCTTTACATAGCAGAAAGGAAGAGACCCCTGCCTCCACCATCAATCCTGACCTTGAAAGAAGCTTTTACAAGGGAGCTAATACTAATTCTCTCACACCGCTAAGACCTTAGAACAAAAATAGGAGACCTTTTAGCTGGTGAAGGTCAGCAGACTTTATGAAGGCACTGAAGATTGAGGCCTTTTGGCCTGCTCCTTAATCAAATGACCAGAAGCACAGCAAAGTTATATTACTCTACCCAAAAAACAAATACACTTGTGCTAAAATTGTAATGAAATGACCGAAATGCTTTTAGAAATGGTAATAGTGGATTCCGAGCTTGTTTTGCTTTTTTAAGAAAGAAGAGACCATGAATTTAGGCAAGCATATTTGCAGGCAGATCCCAAACACCTTTGACACAGAAGAGTTATTGCTCATCAGTTCCTCTGCATGCTCCCATGTCCATATCTGTCTAACAAGAGGGAGCTCATCTCCAAGAGTTGACTCTTCAAAGTACTTTGCTACCTTCCATTACTGTCGGTACAGAAAATGCAGCTAGAGCTCACCAACACAGCAACAGACATTTTAGACATTGTTAATCTATCATTGCTTTAAGTCCATAGCAAGAGAACTGCTTTGATAGCCATAAATAATAAACACCTCTTTGAAACAGTGGGCAAAAAAAATTATATGCATTCATATATTTCAAACACCAAAGAGTTTCAAGAAATGATCACAAAGTCAGACTTGTCAGAACGATGAGCTGATGATTTTTTTCCTTTTAAGAATTCAGAATATTGGAACAACTGAGCACTATCGGCTTGCCTACGAGTGTAACACATAGCAGGCTTTTTAGTCAATATTACAGGACAAATACACTACTAAAATGTCCAAAGCATTACCATAATGGTGAATTTATTTATGTAAATTGAATCTTTCACATTGTTCTCTTTGAAGGATTTTTGCACTATGTGTGTTTTCAAAGTACTTGTGAAAAACAGCATATTTGGAGTCAAGCCTATGAATCTTTTCCTCCAATAAAATATGCAATCCTTTGTACCTGACACAGGAATTTAAGAGGTAGTGAATAAAAGGATGATTCATTCTATCCTTTAATTTGCCTCACTTTGAAGAGTTTGGGTTTCCAAGTAAGTATTTATTGCAGAAAGGATCTGTCAATGAAAATATATTGCATGAAAAGAAACACGTCAATGTGTTCCTTGGCCACTTTAGAGATTATTTTTTTAACAATGCTAGGATAGGTAATACTTCATCTCTATCTGTTTTTCCTTTTGTCTGTCCAATTCAAAGACTTATAATTCACGATTAACACATAAAACAATAAAAAAAAATGCTGTTTCTGACATACAAGTTAGCTTTAGTTCTTTAGTTAGTTAGTTCTTTTACAAGTCTGCATGAATATGGACACATCAGCTGGATCACTCTGGGCAAAAACTTGAGTTTTTCAACACAACATGACCTCCCTCTGCTGACCAAGGCCACACACAAAAAATACCACAAAAAATACCACCAAAAAAAAAAAAAAAAAGCTACACAGACGGTGTACAAATTCAGTTTTGAAAATTTTCACTGTTAAAGTCTGATTTCTTCTGAGAACTTAACTCTTTAATTTAAAAAGTATTTTTGTTCTTTCTTAGGACAACAAAGCAGACCAAAGATTAGCTTAAAGTATGGAGAGGTTTCCACCTCACTGCAAATGATGCTGGTCTTAAACTGTGAAAGTGTAATTCCCTATTATTACAGCAAATGAAATATTTCTTTTCTTTTAATTTTTTATTCATACTCTTTGCAATCTACTGTGGCCAAAACAGGCAACAATGTGGTAACCTAACCCTTTAGATTTTTTCATTTCCCTTCTACGTCCTTGCTATTAACTGTGGAGACAACTTTTTAACATGTGCATAAATCAAGAGGGAAAATTAACTAGATACAAAACAGCGAATGCACGTACAAGTGCATTTAGGATGCATAATGCATTTATAACACCTCTGTTCGTAAGCAAAGGATAATGTATTTTCATTGTTAGGTAGAGACATTCCAGAAATTAATTTCTAATATGAATCATGTTGCAGCTCCTAAAGCTGTAGATTTGACTTGAATAGTTTATACGTGTTGCCTAAAGATGCACTTAACAGTAGCAACTAAATAAATAAAATATTGACTTTGGTTTAAATTCCTGTTCAAAGAGCAAGCTGAGACAACACATGTCATAAGATTTAGACATATTAGGCAGAAAACAGCATTAAAAAATATGGGTCTCAAGGGTCATCATAAAAATATATATTGTGCATGAAGCTCAGAAATTTGCTCATGACTTAATTTTCTGTAGAAAAATACATAGCAGGAAAAATGTATCTAAATCAACTTAATGAGAAAGAGCTGGACTAAACAAATAGTAGCCCTGCCTTTATGTACAGTTTCCAAACAACAGCAGACAGCTAGGGCATGATGGTGAGAGATCAGATACCCAGCTGAGAATCTAGATGTGGCTGGCTGCTAGGAGAAAAAAAAAAAGAAAAGAAGAAAAAAGAAAGAAAGAAAAAATATTCTACTGTGGGACACCTGGAACTTTTAAGAGTTGTATTTTGCTCGGTGAAAACAATACTTAAAATTAATCTACAGCATTTGACTTCTGGATCCAAAGTGGATACTGCAGTGCCACCAACAGGAAAGTGCTTTTAATACCTATATTTGTCTAACAGTGTTAAACATTACTGAAAATATTGCTCTTCCACGAAAAGCTGTAAACATGGACCACACAGAAATGAGATGATGTCTGATGTCTAATGATGACTGATGTCTGATTTATAATGGTATACGTAAACCTACAAGTCCTCCTCCTACAGGAAGTATGAGGATGCAGAAGAAACAAATGATCTTGCCCATACCAAGTAGTTATCCCCATGTTTGGATTTGAGCATTCGGGTTACATCTTGCAGGTTGTGCAGGTATGTTTCCTCCGAACAACTAGCAGGGAAAGACACAGCAATGATCCGCTCTGTGATGTATGTGAGGTCAAGTTCATAGCCTTCCTCCATAATGTGATCAAAGTCTGCGCTTCTGTGAAGAAATTAGATACGGCTGTTCAGAGGAGAGCAGCAGAAAACAAACACAGCATCTTAGTGGTAAGTAATTGCAACTTGGACTCAAACACTGCAATCAGTCAGCATTGCAGCTCACCTATGTTCTTTAAAATTGGAATTTATGAAATGCCTATAAAGCTTGAATTACTCAGTGTGGTAAGCAAAGGCCATTAGACAAATATGAGAGTTCTTCAAAACTATAGCAGTAATGTAGAAAAACAGTAAAATGAATATAAGTAACTCTGACAAACACCGGTGCAAAAAATGTGTGCTTTCATTAACAAAAAATAGATACATATGGTGGCATTAGTTTTATTCTTTTGTAGAGCTTGCAAATGCTTTATAATCTGGTAGACTCACCAGCAACCTCTAAAACATTGCAGATATACACCATGCTGAAATCTATCACGAGGAAAATTCAAACTTCCTCCTCAAATTGCAACAAACACCAGCATAATGCAATTTATCTCACAAGCTGGTCTACATACACTTTCTACTCTATGCCAGCTTCTTCTTCAGGCTGAAGACTGAACTTGGCACCTTACCTAGTGTCCTTCCTGATAAAATAATCAGGGGACCAGAGTCATTAAGTTAAGTGTAAGCTCCACAGATACGCTTACTTGTTTTCTCAGACAGGTATTGTATAAGGATCTTTGCAGAACATGACATGCCTTGCACAAGACTGATCTTTTGGAAAAAAAAAAACAACAAAACCTAAAAGCACCAGAGCATTATGTGATGCTACTAAACAAAATATTTAGCAAGTACTTACTGTGATACTTTATCACAACAGAAAGATGAGCTTTTTGAAAAACTGTTGGAATTCTGAAAGAAACAACAGCAGATTTATCAATCCAATAGTATCCTTCCTGCCTTTCCCCCTCCCTCTTTTATAGTAAAATTCACCACAGTTTAAAATATCATAACCTAGAAAAGTGTAATGACTGGGGCAGGGATCATAACTATGTAAAACTCTTCAAAAATGTTATTTTCCACTATTTCTCCATCTCTGTACTCACTAGAGAGCTTCCAACTTTTCATTCACCTTTGGAAGTAAAATTAAATGTATTTTAATAATTTCATTCTCCTAACTGCTCTTCATAGCCAAAAATATTTAAGAGAGTCAATCACCAAATTTTGCATTATACAGCTCTGTATTCCATAATACACCATAATTCATAATATACCACTACATCACCAATGGGGTAAGATTACTATCTAATGTCCAGGTTTTCCAGGTTATGCTTAACTCTTAATAGAGAACACAAGGGGATTCACTATCACCAAAGAAAGACCAGATGAGAAAAGACATCCAGTAGATGCAATGGAGAGAAACAGTGACATCAGCAGGATATAGTACTCAGAGGAACACTTTAATATCATGTATCAGTAACTCCATTAGAGAAAAGTTTGCTGTTCACGTTCCTGTCCCAAGTTTATGCTTACTCCACAGAAAAACACATAGAAAAGTTAACAGAAAGAAACGGCAATGGCTGGAACTCTGACAAACCCTACCTATTTAAGATTTGCCCATCACAAATATTCCCAAACTGAGTAACTCATACTAGAATGAAATAGGTCTTAGGCCGTTTCACACAAGGACACTGTATATGAAAACCTGGGAAAAGCTAAGGTGCACACATATCTCTTCCCAAAATTTCTGGAGACAAACTGTTGTGGCAAATTTTAAGCCATCACACCTGGTGAGATAAGATGTACCTCTTCTATGCATTTAGCCCTAGTTTTATGAGGCACTAAATATCCCTCTCTCTAACAACATATTTCAGGATTATCTCTACCATATTTTCAAAATTTTACTGTTAATTCTCCATTTACGCTGCATCTGCAGTCATTTTGGGCTTCTGCTAAGAAGAAAAAAAAAGTGATAAAATGATACTTTACTGAATGTCATCATAGCATAAAAAATGAACACTGCAATCTACTAGCACAAACCTCTATCTCCATAAAGTATCTCTATATGGAAGTTCCTATCAACTTCCACAATTCAACAGCTGGTAGAAAAAGATCTCTCTGAATACAATATAGTTTAAACCTTTATCTGGTTGGTTGTTTCTTTAAAATATATACTTTATGCACATATATAGGCATAGAATTTAAAAGGAAGGACTCTTGCACTTCTAAAGTCTGGCCTGGATATAAATTGTATTGCATGATCTCAACAGCTGCAACACTCTTTAGTCTGTCTTTGTGGGTACATTTTTAGACAAACTAGAAACTTCTGGAGAGCTCCCAAAATCAGCAGACCAACAAAAGAGTTAAAAAGAATACTTTGATTCAGCAGGTGAAACCTTCCATTGTCTTCATATGGCACACTGTACAGATAAACATAACCTAATTCATAAGGTCAAGATCACCTTGTACATTATACAGTGACTAAAATCAAGGACTTACTGAAAAATGATCAAACAGTCAAGGACACACCTACATTTTTCTATATATCCTACAAACTCTGGTCCCTTTCTCTGCTCTCCCATGATTTAATCATCTCTCAGGAATCATCTTTCTTCTTTTTCTATGCTTTGATTTCTTGTATACCAATTACCAGCAACTACACCACTAACTATTCTCAGCTCAAACACTTCTGTGGTTGCTTCACCACTGTTAATTCAATGAATTAACATATGACTTGGAATGTATTTCGAAGCCATGTACTACAGAGACAAAGTACAAAGAGATGAAGCTTTTTAAAGATTTGGAGAACATATAGCAATAGTGCACCGATCCTACAAGAAGATCCTAAACAGATGAGGAAGCAGTCACAGTTTCCTCACAACAAGCAATCTGTAAATGTGAACAATGTCTCACCATGCTCCTCAGAGAATTCAGCCTTAGCAGCCAATTAAAAGAAAACTTGGAACTTAAGTAACTGCTTTTCTTTTTTTTCCATGTATTGTTTTCTGTAACTTCACTGATTAGAGGGGTTTCTTTTTTTTTCTATAGATATCTATATCAGGAGAATGTAGGTTTTATGAAGCGCAAAGTTCAAAGAAACATAGCAGGCCATTCAGAACAGTGAAATCATCTCAGTCCATGTATCAGAACAGTTTCCTGCCTTGCTGCACACACTATAGACACATGTCAAAACATTTTGCTAGGCCTTCAAGAACAGAAACACTGACAAACACTTGACCATCAGGGTGGACAATTACATAAAAAAACTTGTAAAAACTAAACCTGATTTCGACTGTGTGTCAACCGAGGGCATGGAAAAGAGAAAGAAATGAAAATAAACGTCTCAAAATGAGATGTTTAAGCACACATGGATGAAAATTCATCAGCAAGTAATAACTAAGATCCATCAGGAAAGTGTTTGATTTGTTGCTAATTAAAACACATCATTCAGAGATGACACATTACTGGGGTCTGTCTTTCTCGACCCGTGTCCCCATAGTCCTTGATTCCTTCCCTTCTTCTCAGGACTATCAGGCAATGCAGGCACTATATCCAGTCAGATCAGAAGTAGGGTTTTGGAGAAGCAAAACAAAACAAAAAACCACAACCAAACAACAACAACAACAAAAACAACTTCTCCCATTCAACTACTCAGTCTGTTTTTAGGATTTTTTTTTTTTCATATATATGTGTGTGTGTGTGTGTCTATATATATTTTCATATACATATATATGCAAATCAATACCAAACAGTAACATATACAAGTTACTTCTCCCTAGGTAGCTAAGTGCAAAGCGCCTTTTGGTAATTTAGCTGCAACTTTTCTACAAAAGCCAGCAGGGGGAAGCAATTGCTCTTCAAATGATAATGGTCTACTCCCAAGTCAGAGGATGATATCAAAGAGCAAATTCACTCCATCCTAGTTACTGAGACTTGTCCTTTTCTAACAAAAACTCAAGCCATACAACTTTCCTTCAAATTGTCCTTACTGCTCTTTTTACTGTTTCTGGATCCTGTGCCCAGTCTCAAGTGCATAGCAGAGCTTGGTAACCCACCTCTCTCAAAAACATGGTCTTAAGCAGAGATATTACGCTATTTATTTAAAAAACTCAGTGTTCAGGGGAGACATTTCCAGATTCCAGCACGGAATAAACCTGTCCTGGGAGCTGCCAAAACTAAGCAACAGACCCATATTTAATTCTACATCTTTCCACTAGACCACAGCAGCCATTAGAAGGCAAGTGTCCCAGCACAGTCTGCTGCCAGTGGTAGTGCAGGAAGAGCAAAAGCTGTCATATAGCCATGAAAGAAAAGCTATTCTGCTACTACTTCCAAATATAACCAGCTCTTGCCATCAGGCCCCTTCTTCCACCTGCTTATGGCACCATCACCAAGACTGAAACTGCTTATGTATTACCTGTTCTACCTCAGTAGCAACTCATCTTTTTCTCTCATGGACTCTTCTTAAAGGTAAGCATTAACAAATGTATTTTATATAGCTTTTAGTTAGCTTACAGACTTGTTGCCAGAGGATTGTCATAAGCAGCAACATCACACTCACAAATAAGAACATGAATAACAAGACAGATCATAGATACAACTGAATGCACTTTAACCAAGTTCGTGCTGAGTGGTTTTCTTTTTTTTTTTCTTTTTCTTTTTCTTTTTTTTTTTTTTTTTAAACTTTGCAAACCCTGGATAGATATGAAAAGAAATTCTCCAGCCTATTCCACAGCACAGCATAACTGTTCTATACACTTTGAGAGCCTGAGGAAGAGATAGGACAACGAACTACACTGATAGTTGGATTGCTTCATGATGATAATTCCTGTCAACACAGTAGTTGCTTTTAGAAGCTACAGAGAAACATATGTTTGGATGTCTTAGATGAGAATCAAAATTTGCATAATCTTTCAGCCTCTGGCTTTAGAATGATCTCTAATGTGAAAGATTCATGCCTTGTGAATACGGACTCTCTGAAACACTGTGTATCTATTCTTACCACACATACTGGGGAAAAAACAAACTTTTGGAGTTGA
>VZSV01000743.1:0-12207 GCA_013398735.1 Nothocercus julius
TGTTACAACTATTTGTTCTTTCTGCATTCCTCCATGAGCCTTCCCAAATATATACTTTGGCTTGTTTGTAGTGCTGATATTCATAATGACACATTCTCTGGCTGGAAGAAAAGACTTATCACAGCCATCTTCTATAATGAGCGGAATCGTTCATTGGTCGCTAAGAATAATTCTTCTTCCAAAGCCACCAAAACAATGTTTTAAGTCTCTGTTACTATCTGATATAATGTGATATATTTCCTCTATTTCCTCGCTGAGTACTTATTGGCTGGATGTGGGTTAGAGGAGGCTTTCACTAATCTACTCCTTTGCAGGATGATTTTACCTTCCGTTTTGCAGCACTTTAGAAGTAGTTTCCATTCCCAAGAATATGCATTTTCTCAAGTGAGTTCTTACATAAACAAAATTTGGTGCTAGAGCTTTGGCATTACGTGCATCAGTAGGCAGGAATGCCTCTTTCAACAGATCTTTTTTGTTTGTCTTCTAACTTTAAGACAAACAAGAAGACTTTAAGAAGACTTTGTCTTCTAACTTCTGCAAGTGCTTTATGATAGCCTTATTGCCTTGACCAAGGTACTTCATCCTCCTTGAACAGAGTGCTGCTTTTTGATTTTATTTCTCACTGTGCCCTTGAAAACTTCTCTCAAGATTGTTTTTTTTTTTCTCTCTTTAACAGCATTGGGATTTTGAGATTTTTTTTTCACTTTTTTCAGCTGTTTCATGTCTGTATCTCCCCCCCACCCCTTTCATAATATTCACTTTAGTATTGTTCAGTCTCTTTTAGTCATACACATTGTAATTCAGTACCAGCTTTGATCATGACCATTCAGTTAGTCTCCCTGTACTTAATGGCCTGGATCCTATACTTCCTGCTATTTGCTGTTCTTGTTATTTTTGTATTATCATAACATTCCGTCAGAGCTGGGTGCTTTCGTTCCTGAAGGACAGTTTTAACAACTTCATAGTATTCAGCAGCTCATTTCACCTTAGAGTTCTGCTTTTCACTTTGGCATTTTGTTAATCTGTCTTTTCCTCTACTCAGTCCCCACGTCTGTGAACTGGAGGCTTTGCAAGGGCCCAGGTCAAATTTCAATTGTTCATGATGAGAACAAACCCACATTTTGTGTGTCATGATCCGTTGTTAGTTTTCTCAGCAGTGCTCTAATGTTCCTGTGCTGCATTTGTGGTCATTTGTCATGTGAGATCTGACTTTTTCCCTAGCTTTAGCAGCGGTGGGCTGCAAGGTGGCCTAAGAAGTCTTTACAATTCTGAGTTGGGACCCTAATCTCTGGGAGTCTCCAGCCTATGTCAAAGAGCATCATTTTCATCTGTCACATGTTCTGTGCTTTTGGAATAGTTAATCCAGTCTGCTTGGCTCATGTTCTTTGTTCTGACATTTATATACTGATTAGTTAAATTTGCTGCTGAATCCACTGCTGAGCTGTGATTAAAACCTTCAATAAGCTGCTGCTGCTGCTGCTGTTTGGCTGAGGATGCAAAACACTTCAGCACTGCCACCATCAGACACTGGCAGCTTTGAATCCATTTTGCAAAGGAACACAATTTCCTCTTTCTTCCTGGCTTCCTTCCACTGTGTGTAATTCCTAACTACTTTGCACATCACTGTAGTACTGTATAATGTTTCTTTCTTTAAAATTAAATACCCTTCTTGCTCTTTGGTTTTAGCAAGAATGTTTGGAGGCGAGTGTTGAGGTGGTTTACCACACTTTCCACAAGAAAGCTTTCCATTTTTAGATGGGAAAATTCTGGTTGTTTATGAGGTCTGACAGGCAGCAGAACTGCTAAGAACAGCTTTTGCAGACAAATTAACACTGCCTAGTACACATTTTTGGTAGATGCTGTAGGAAATATGGGATCCGGCAACTGCAGAAAGAACTTCTGATCCTTCACTGTTATTTCTGGAGTGTGCCGGGGTTTGGCTGGTCTTTCCTTTCTTGCCTGTAATAGATCAGGAAGGGAACGGCTGCAAAGGCAGTTAATGCCTATGGCTCTGTGCTTAAAATGAACTCCACAGACACTGAATGTGTCACGTGTGCCTTGTCGTGGGGGCCAGTAAACCCGAGACATTCAGCTGAGCCAAGAGAGTTCACATCAGCTGTGCCTTAAATAATTTCAGATAGAGATAGTGAGTACATTACAACCCTGTTGTGTTTTGACATCAGACGCCAAAGCTAAATGTGATAAACAGGTGAATTTACAGTGACAGAGTGCTGAGCTAACTTGTAATTTGGAGATCCGTGTGCTTAGTGTTATGTGTCAATAACTTTACAGATGCTTCCAAATTCTCTGTATTTCTTTGTATCCCTGTTTGAAAGAAAGAAAAGTTAAGCAAAGTAAAATAGAGACCAAAAAAAAAAAAAAAACTGAATACAGTAATAATAAAAAAAAAGCCCTTTTACTTGTCACTGTCTACACTAACAAGTAATACAGGCCAGTACCAATGGATCAGTTGGTTGAAACGGTCAATATGGAAGCCTCTAAATCTGGAGTGCCTATGCTTGTGCTTGATTTGGTCTGGTCCTCTGAGATAAAAAAAATAAATAAAAAATCCTGCCTGTGGTTTGAAACTGATCAAAGAAGCAGTTACTGGTTCAAATCCGTACATTTCAATTACGTATGAGGAGAATTTGTAGTAGAGGTTCCTGTTTAGTGTCCTCTGAACATATCTAATTTGGCTACACTGAAATATCTCAGAGAGATGAACCAGCTGGGCAGGGAAGGTAAACTTAACTTAAAATGGATCCAATAAAACCTCAAATGAAATAAGTTTCACCCACTCATTCTCTCATGCTGACAAGTACCAGAATGTGTGCAGTGTCCAAGCAATCTGTCAGGCAGGCAGATGGGCAGCACAATGTGTGCAGATGTTTGTTCCAGGTTTGGATATGATGACATGAAGGCCATGCTGTCAAGTTCTCATCATGACTCGTGGTTTCTTTGTAGGTCAGCAGCCATATATAGGTTTTTAGATATTTAGGTATTTTATGGACCTTTTTGGAAATGACAGCGATCAGTGTTTCCATCCTGTACCGTTTTGTGAGTCATGTGAATTTGTTCACTCTTCTTTGTGTCTTGTCTGAGTGTCTTGTGAAATTGCGCTTGGATGTGCCGGGCTCTTCGTGTTGTGCTAGTGTGGGTGGTGGCATCTGAGCTGCCGTTTCTGCAAGCTGTTTCCTTCTTCCATATTCCTGTGGTGCCATATTCCACACAGTCGTTCCCTTCCATTCTCTGTAACGAATCTCACTTCTACGAATCTTTACTATACTGCCAGAACATTTCAGATAATACTCAAGTTCTGTCTGCTATGGCTTAGTTTTTGCTCTCACCATGACATTTTTCACAAAAGTTCAGGCTAGTCAGAACACGCTTACAAACTGAGTGAAGTCAGTGAGGTATGTGTGCCAATATGACCCTGTAAGCTCCAGCTGTGCAAGGCATGCCCTGCGAGAGGACGTAGTGCAGAGCCACCACCACGCTGAGTCCCATGCCCCAGGTCTAGCTCAGCAGGAGTCATTGCCATTTGGCAGGAGCCCACCAGAATTTCTGCCTGGGGAGTATAGGTTGTTTAAGTCAACATTGCATGGGACACATGCAGCCCAAGACACTCCACAGCATCCACAAGGAGCCGTAATGTAACCTATGGCCAGAGACTAGCTCAGTAACCCAGGAGTGCTGAGGCAGTAATACCTGCAAAGCCTTCTGCTTGTCCATGATAGTCTGAGCTGGCAGCCCCAGGAGTTAGCTGCATTTACCTTTAGCTAATTACAACTCTTGCAGAGATGTAACACCAACAGGCAAGCGATGCTGAACTGTGAACTTAGTGAAAACTGCGTGTTGGTATCACTTCTGTGGCTAAGAGGTGTGAAATAATGAGATTAAGAGGGTTTTGCCATGATAACAGCAAGCAGCAGAATTAGAAATTAAAGATTATGAGCAGTGTCTGTTTTTTGAGAGCAGCTTGATATGCTAAAACTTCCCATAACTTTGAGCTTGGTCCAGCAGGCTACAATATTTTTGTATGTGTTTGTACCATTGCTTAAACCGTGATCTCAGAAACTGCTAACTCTAGATTTGCCCAAGTGTCAGTTAGAGAATATAAGTGTTAACAAAACGAGCTCAGGAAAGCTGATAAATAAGTTTTCCTTACTCAATTGTATATATTCAACCAAATACTTCCCTACTCAAGGTCAGTGTGTGCAAAGCAGTGTCTCAGTTTCGCCCCCTTTCCTTGCATCTGTGTACATACAAATAGTATCTGCTCAATCAATCACACCGATTGTAGATTGTTAAAGACCATACATCAGTTTTGAGGTAAGAGTGGCTCATAAACTGAGAAGGGCTGATGGAAGCAAGCGCCGAGTCCTTCATTCATTAACTAAGTAGGAAGGGGAAGATCAGCACGTTTCCTGGAGCAACAGAGGCCGTCTTGGGAATGTATCAAACATCTCTTCAGACTAGTATCTCGTAGAATTTAGAGTTAGATTGAAGATGTTGAGGATCTCAACGACACCCTGTGATACAGGCACAAAAATCTAAAAGTCCACGTCAAGTTTCGCAGTGGTGGCCCCGAGGTGGTCTCTAACTCCAGGGAGTTCTCCGTAAGAAAACCGAAGCTTGTGCAGGAAGGGAAGTGTCAGTGGAGTTGATCTAATTTTGTTAAGTGAAGTCTCCCAGGAACTGGAAAACAGGACATATTGTACCACCTTGCTGAGAGACCAAGGTGAATGTCATTACCTGTGCTTGCTTGTCATAAATATTTAATAACTGTCTATATATATGTATTTTTAAAAATGAATCTTATCAAAATAAGAAACATCTTTGCTTCTACTTTTCCCCTGGAGGAAGGATCAAAAAAGATGCAATGTGCCACAGATGTTGGTCACATGGCTTAAGGCAGTGTGATTTATAAAACTGTGTAGAATACAAATTTGCTTCCAGTTACATTGTTGTTACTGGATTAGCTCAACTGAAATCTGGTCATAGTACCCCCAGATAATGCAAGTATAAGAGAACAGAGTTAGCGTTAGTCCTGCCCACACATATGGTTCACTGAGACTGGGGGAGACTTTCCAAAACTTAGTATTGTTGTATGTTTATACTAATTAAAACAGTTCTGTTCAGTCATGAGTTCTTGTATATGTACAGTTCATATTTTCAGGAAGAATTTATTCAAATATTTAGTAAGTATTAAAAGATTCTGAGGCGATGAGTCCTATAGCAATTTGCTTCATTTTCTAAGTTATAATTCTTCATTAGTTTAGTTTTGGAACTTAAGAAAGGATTTTGTATTTTACAGTCTGCACACAGATTTTTCTTATAAGTTACGAAAATAAATAAAGCTGAATAAAGCTTGTTTTACTAAAGCAAGTATTTGTTCTGCCTTTTCATATTTTTGAAAGGTAGTATATTGAAAATATAATAGGTATTGTATTAGCTTTTCTGTTCACATGGTATTTTAAGTGTGATAGCATTGCCTTTGAAGTTGCTTTTCATTAATCTTGACTAGGGAAGTGCCCCAAAAGGTAATCAAAGCTATTTGGACATGTTGATGCAAGTATTAGTAGATGAACCTTAAAAAGAAGAAAAAAAAAAAAAAAAAAAGCAATGATTTTGTATTTCATAGATAACTCAGTATTATAAAACGAGCAACCCTTGAAAATTACTTGTGTGCAAGTCATTTTTATTGTTTAATTGTATAAGTTTATGAAACTAAATCAAGGGAACAAGGAGTATACCTTTGTAACTATATTATACTTTTGCCTTTGCATATATATCTACTAGAATTATGCATGCAGTAAATAAGTAATAGTTTAATAAATTAATAAATATGTTGCCAGTTTGGTGTGAAACTATTTTGTCCAAACCTTCACAATACATTTCTGGACACCATAGAATGACCTAGTTAAAAAAAAAAACAAAAGCTGTTGAGTACTCAATTAAAATCAGGGAAGCTAGGTGGCAATATTTTATAGAAAGCAGGATACAAATGTATAAACAACTTTCCATTATTAGCGACGATAGTAACATTTGACTTAATTAGAGGACAGAATTTCCTTTTCTGAGTTATTTTCCAATTGTTTGACATTAAGGGCAGATTTTGGAAGTTATTTTTAGAAAGAATTCAGCTAATAAATACTTTAAGCTTTAAAAATACCAGCATCTCACATCAAAATAACTTTTAATTAAGGCTGTGTGCATAACAGGACCGAAACACACTATCTCAGCTTGCTAGATTTGCATTATAAATTGCTTGTTAATGCAATGCTTGAGGCATGTAAAAGCAGGAACTAGTAATATTTTTCTCCATTTTGAAACAGAAAGTTGTGTTTACTTGCACTTTTGTCACTAGTGTTATATAGTCTTAAATATGATCGTCTGTGAGAGCAAAAAAGGGAATTCTTTGTTATTTTTTAACAGCTGCATTTGTTTATGGTCTCTTATTTGTAGGTTGTTATAATAGTTTGACCCAAAATGGGCAGATGTTTGAACTCCCATATAAAGCCATATTCTAAACCATGTAGCTCTCTGCTCAACAGGAATGCTTAACTTGTCAAAACAGAAATATCTTTCCAATAATAACCACCTTGAGAGCAGAAAAGAACAGGCCTGTCAGTTCTGTGAGGTGATCCAGATGAAGATATCAAACTTCAGTCATTATATTTTCTTTCTACTTACAATTAATGTCACACATATATCACATTATTGTGATATTAGACGATTAAAAACTATGCAGGCCACAAAATTGTGAGTTACCCTTCCCATTTTTTTCCCGTGATTTACTGCCGCTTAGAACTATTTTGAACATGGGTTACTTCGGAGTGAAATGGAGGTTATGGGCACTAAGGATGATATACACTAGAAACCTTACAGGTGCATTACAACAAATTATTGGCTTCTCTGGAGATGAGGACATTCGTATGGTGCACACTTCCTCTGCTCTGTCTGTGGAAATTCACTCACTGCTATCTTTACTCCCACAGGTTTTCTCAGAGTTGCCATAACTTACAGGTCTCATGAAAAAGTCAAGATTTTCCCTGGTTTTCATTATTCACATAACATGTATAATATATTTGGTAGTTTTTCTTTTGATAAAAGGAGCTGAAACATTTGCAGGCAGCATTTGGAAAATAGTTTATGAAAGTATAGCAACCTGGTTGTCTCAGCTTAGGTCTTCTATTGGGTATCCTCAGTTTCCATTAGGAGCTGAATGTGTTCAATATTTTTTTGGAAAGTGCTCAGCCCTCCTCAGATCACTGCCCTTGCTTTGTAGCCAGCTATGAAATTTGATAACAATAACCAGCCTAAATAACTTTGATTTGATAGAATGTATTCTGCTCTTTTGAAACACATGCATAAATCTTATTAATGATAATGGGCATCGCATGTTCACAAAGAGGAGGAAAAACAACCAGTTGTCTGAGATTTACACAGTCTCTGTGATGTTATTTTTAAAGGCTTCTGGGCTGTATTCTGTCTTCAAATTTTCTTCATAGGGTTCCTATTGGCGTCAGTAGGAGGTATGCTTTCATATCTGGTGAGCGTAGTTGTTCGTTGTTAACTATGGAACATATGGATCCATGCTTACATACCAAGGTTATAGGAGCCAGAGAGATACCTAAATAGAGAGACATGGGTGGAATGGCTAAAAATACAGAGAGTTAGATCTGTTATAGTATATCTGAAAATGCAAGGCATTTTAGGCAGACAATCTTTATTTTTAATAAAAATTAATATTTAACAAAATGACGGTTTTTAGTCTGTAACTGATCACTCCCAATCAGTTGATAAATTTTACTCTCCTTTGCATTAAAAAAACCCAAATGTAAAAACAAACCTTGAAATGATCTACTCTCAGTTGATGAGCAGATATAACATAGAAAAGGCAAATTTTCTACCACATCTTTTGCATACCCAGATGTAGCCAAGCGCAAGTTATCCAGATCAGAATGTAATATTGTTGTGCTATAATCTTGTTGTGTAGGTAATGATATAATATCACATTAAAAAATGGTTCTATTGCATTAAGGTTTTTTTAGTCTGCCAGTTTGCTCCCTTTCATTATGATTAGATTTTGCTTTTACCATTCCAATTTGATAAGAGAATAAATTCTTCCAGTTTATGAGCTATTATAACACTGATCATTTTCTATTCTTGAATTGACTGAAAATGTCAGATGTATTAAAAATTTTGTTTAGCCACCTTCTCCTACCATTTTAGTGTTTTGTTTTTCATATGCGTAATACTTTGAATAGTCAGTTTCATGCATTATTATGTTAGGTGAACATGAGTCTGTGTTTTGGAATATGCAGTCTATATCTATACTCTTGTGTATTTTTTTCATATGGAATATCAGTATAGTTACGGTTAACAATGTATGTACAGTGAAAAAAGATGAAATTATGTACACACTGTGTCTTTAAGTTGGGAGTAAAACAGTCGACTGCTTTCTTCTTTCAAAGGTATCAGTGCTTCTGATAGCTGGACATGTGGAATACGTTAGACTCTAAAAGACTGAGACTTTGGTTGTTTTATGTGCTATATCTTTTAAAAAGATATATCCTGTGAGGGACTGTCAACATGCATGCTCCACTTTGGAGCAAGCATGCACATGTTAATCTAAGTTGATGCACCTTTAGTTAGGCAAAAAAAATCTGCCTCCCTTGCTTGTTCTCATTCTCTCTCTCTTCCTTTTTACACTGTCTCGCTATCTTGCTCTCTCTCTTGCTTTTGGTCCTATGTTCTTTTTTGCTTTTGCATCCTTTCTCTCTCACGTGCATGTGCATTCTCTCTCTCTCTCTCCCTCACTTGTTATCATCTTCTATCTCTTCCTTTTTGTGCTCTGTCTTGCTCTCTTCCTTGATTTATCTCATGGTCTCTCTCCCACTCTCTCTCTCTCTCTCTCTCCATCTCTCATGCTCTTTCTCCCTCTCTTGCTCTGTTGCATACTCTTGCTCACTTGCTCTTTTGCTCTCTCTCTTCCTCTCATGCTCTCTCCCTCTTCCTCTCTCTCATTCTCTCACTTGCTCTCACACTCTCTCTCTAGCACTCTGTTGCTCATTCTCATTCACTATCCCTTCCTCTTTACACTATGTCTTACTCCCTCTCTCTCTTGTGTGCTCTCTCTTCGGCTCTCATGCACTCTCTCACATTCTTGTGCGCTCTCACACATGCTCTCTCTCACACGCTGTTGCACTCATGCCCTCTCTCGCGTGTACACACTCACTCTCGCACTCTATCTCTGGCTCACTCCCTCGCTCATACTCTTGCTCCCTCTCTCTCTCGCGTTTGCTCTCTATTGCTCTCTCTCTCATCTCTCGCTTTCTCTCCCACTCTCTCTACCCCAGCTCTCTTGCTTGCTCTCTCACGCTCTTTATCACTTGCTCACACACTCGCTCACTCACTCTCTTGCTCTCTTGCTCTCTTTCTCTTACTCTCCCACTTGTGCTCTTTATCATTCGTGCTCTTGCACTCTCTCACACTCTCTCTTGTGCTCTTTCGGGCGCGCTCTTGCTGTCTTGCGTGCTCTCTTGCTCCCTCACTCTTTCTTGCTCTCTTTTCCTATCTCTCTCTCTCCACTCATGCTCTCTCCCTCTTCCTCTTACCCCGTCTCCCACTCTCTCACCCCCTTTCTAGCTCCCTCTCTCTTGCTCTCATGCTCACTAGCTATTTTTCTTGCTCTTGCTCTTTGTCTCACTCTTGCTCTCCTCTCACTCTCCCTTGTGCAGTCTCACTCTCTCTCTTTCTATCTAGCTCACTCACACTCAATCTCTCTCATGCTCTCTCGTGTGCTCTCTGTTTCTCTCATTCTTGCATTCTTGCAAACTCTTGGTCTTTCATGTTCTCCCTTGCATGCACTCTCTCACTTGCTCTTGCATGCTCTTATGCTCTTGCACTCTCTCAATCTTGCTCATGCTCTCTTGCACTCTCTCACTGTCTCTCGCTCGCTGTCTCGTTTGCTCTCTTGCTCACTCTCTCTTGCTGTTGCACTTTCTGTCACGCTCTCTGTCACGCTCTCTCGTACACACTCTCGCTCACTCTCTGGTTCTCTCTCCCTTTCTCTCTCTCTTGCTCTCACACTCTCATTTTTTGTTTTGCTCTCTCTCACGTGTCCTCCCTCCCTCAATCTCTCACTTGCTCTATCTTTCTCTTCTGCTCTTTATCACTTTCTCTCTCACTCTCTTGCTTGTTCTTTCTCACAGTCTCTCACTCCTTCATTTGCACAGCACTCTCCACCACTCTCTCCCCCCCTTCTCCTTCTCTCTCTCCCTCTTTATGACTCTCTCTCCCTCTCTCTTCCTGTCATGCTCTCTCTCGGGGTCTCACTTGCTCGCTATCTCTATCTTGTTCTCTCTCTCATGCTCTCTGTCTCTCTCTTGGCATCTTTATCTCTCTCTCATTTTCTCCCTCACTCCCTTGCTCTTTATTGCTCTCTCCTCTCTCTCTCTCTCTCTTGCTCCCTCGTGCTCTTTCACTTTCTATACCTCACTCTCTCTCTCTTGTGCTCTCTCAATGTCTCACACTCTTGCTCTTGCTCTTGGTCTCTTACTCTTGCTCTCACTCACTCTGTCACTAACAATTTTATGCTCTCCCACTTGCTCTCTCACTCTGTTGTTTCCTCTTGCTGTCTCGCTCACTCTCACTTTCTATTGCTCTCTTTTACACTCTGTTTTGCACTCACACTTTCTTGATCTTTCTCTCTCTCTCATGTGCTCTTGCTCTCTCTCACCCTCTCAATCTTTCTCGAACATGCTCTATCGTGCTCTCTCATTCACTCTGTCTATCTCAGCTTCCATCTCACTCTCTTTCACTCTTTTGCTCTATCTTGCTCCCTCACTCACACTCTGATGTCCTTTCTATTGCTATTTCCTGCTCTCTCTCTCTCTCACTGATGCTCTTTCTCTTTCTCCCTTGATCTCTCCCTTGCTCTGCCTCGCTGTTTCTCTCTCACATGCTCTCTCTCTTGCTGTCTCACTCATTCTCATACTCTCTCACCCTCGTTCTCTCTCCCTTGCTCATTCATGATCTCTTCCTCTTTCTGCCCTCTCTCCCACATTCCCTACTGCTCTCTCTCCCACTCTCTCTCCCACTCTATCCTGCTCTCTTTTCCTCTCCTTCATTTGCCCTCACTCTCTCTCTTGCTCTTGCACTCTCTCACTCTCTCTCGCTCTGTCTCTCTCTTTCTCTCACTTGCTCTCAGACTCTGTCTCTCTCTTGCTCTCTGTCTCTCTCTCACACTCCTTTGCTCACACTTCTCTCTTGCTCTTGCTCTCTCTTCTGCGCTATCGCCCCTCTCTCCCCGCCATCTCTGTCTCACTTGCTCTTTATCTTTCTTTTGCTCTCTGTCTCCACTCTCAGTCTCTCTCCCTCAGTCTCTCTCTTGCTCTCTCACTATATCACTCTCTCCTCGCACGCGCTCTCTCTCATCTGCTTGCTCTCCCCCATTTCCTGTTATCTCTCTTTCCCTCTCTCTTGCTCTCATGCTCTCTCACTCTCTCACTTTTTCTTGCATTCTTTCATATTCTTTCTCTCTCACTGCCTCACCTGTTCCCTCTCTCTCTTACTTTCACACTCTGTCTCTAACTCTCCCTGTCACTCTATCACTCGCTTGCTCGCTCTCCATTGCTTACTCACTCTCATGTGCTCTGTCACACTGTCATGCTCACTCAATTTCTTGCTGTTTCACTTTCTCTCTCTCTATCTTGCTCTCTCTTTCTCCCTCCCCTTCTCTCTCTTGTTCTCTCTTTCACACTCTTGCCCCTGCTCTATCTCCCACTCTCTGGCTTTCTCCTGTTCTCTCTCCCCCCATTCTCTTCCACATGCCCTCTCACTCACTCTCTCGCTCTCTTTGGCAATCTCTCTCTCCCACTCTCTCTCACTCTCTATTGCGTGCTCACTCTCTGCCTCTCACTTTCTCACTGTATCGCACTCTCTTGCTGTCTTGCTTTCATGGAATCACAGAATGGTTGAGGTTGGAAGGGACCTCTAGAGATCATCTAGTCCAACCCCCTTGCTCAAGCAGGGACACCTAGAGCACGTGGCACAGGATCGCATCCAGGCAGGTTTTGAAGATCTCCAGAGAAGGAGACTCCACAACCTCTCTGGGCAGCCTGTTCCAGGGCTCTGTCACCCTCACAGGAAAGAAGGTCTTCCTCACATGGAGGTGGAACTTCCTGTGTTTCAACTTGT
>VZSV01000745.1:14916-25363 GCA_013398735.1 Nothocercus julius
GCCCTGAGGAGGCTCAGCTGGGGCTTCCCCACCCACAGTCCCCTGGGGCCTCCACCCCCTCTGCTCTGGCCATTGGCCAAGTGACTGTATTTAAGCTGGCCCTGAGGGTCTGGAGGAGACCAGTAGTTTCTGTGGTCTTTATTTTTAGTTTTTTTGTGCTGTTTAGTGCTTATTTCTTTTTGTTAGTTAGTGTTTTTGTGATCTATTCTTAAGGTTGTTACTATAAAGCTGTTATGTTGCAGGTGTGAAATTATGTGAATAGCTGATGTTATTTTTATACAGCATTGTGTTTTTTTGTGTTGTTTTCCATTTTTTTGGTTTGTATTTTGTTAACTTGTTTATGAGTTAAACTTTTACTTGTGTTTGTGGAATTACTGCAAATTCTTTTGCTGTTCTATAAAGCTTTTAAAAAGAGGGAGAGTGTCTATAAGTATATCTTAATTTTTTTTCTGAGATTAATGTACTCACTAAGACAAAATAAAAAACTCCTTTGAAAGAGCATCTTTAGTAAATAGATGTAAGGTTCATATTGCTTAAAGCTTCTAAGTTATTATTTTAAGTTGTTGTCTGTCTTACTGCAGTTATTGCTAGTATGTGAAAGGAATGTTTAAGCTATGAAGAAGGATTACTGTGCCACACTTGAGAAGAGTATTTTAAAGTATTTTTCATAAATCACTTCTTGTTTTTTTTTTTTTTACCCAAAGGTATTTTGACATGAATTTTCTTTAATAGTTTCTTCATGGTTATGCTTCAAAATATGGAAGGTAAAATGTTTTAAATATTACCATGTGAAATACTTAATGTCTTTTTCATAAATCCTTTTGCCTTTCAATTGTTTAGTAGTAAAGCTTCACAATGAATAAACAGGGAGGCAAAAAAGCTAACTAATTTTCCAGAGCAGTTAATGCTGTTGAACTACTTAATCATGAGTATTTTCTTATTGTTAAAATACAAGTAAATTTTTAATTACTGTTTAATAAGGCTTTTCTATTGTTCTTTCTGTTTCTGTTAAAAGTGTAATAAGTTCAGAGTTTGTGTGGGGATTTTTGCAGACATATTGAAGTGTTCATCTGTTATGGCCTGCACTAGTCCAATTATGTAGTTAGTGTCACAGCTATGGAAGTATCTAGCTAGGTAGGGTTCCTAATAGTAATTAGCAGGTACAACTGAGGTATATCTATGAACTGGGGAAAGATCATTGTGTTGGGAAGTAGTTTACTACTGACTTCTGAGTTTTGTTTTGCAGCCTACTTTAATGCTACATTTTAAAGTGTTTTTCCTGAAGAACCAGCATCTAGAGAAAAGCTTTGAAAGGAGCTCAAAGTGATTGAAAATAAACTTTTTAAAAAAGAAATACATTTTTGATATGAAGAGTTTGAAGTCTAAAGATGATTTAATAAGCTGTCCAAACTAGAGAAGGATGTCAAGGCCTTGAATAGGATAGTGTATTTTATAGTTAATTTCCAATAAGTAAAGCAACAAAACTACAGATTGTAAAGGCTTGGTAGTCTGGAGTTTCTCTGTTTAGAGGTCTGCTAACTTAATGTACCCCAAGCTGGGTTGTGAACGGGATGGTAACCAGTTGTTCATGAAGATATAAACAAGAGACCCCTTAGAGCTGGGAAGCGAAGGGTTGTAACTCAGAGTAGAGTTAGTGTTATCTGTGAATTAAGTCAAGAATCTGCAAATACTGCCTAAAATGGGCAGAGACTTTACACAACTGCTAAACTTAATGTTCCAATATACTGCAGCATAAAGCTATTATTAAAGCTTAGCTGGAGTAGGCTTGAAGTTGCCTTGTCACAGCATCTCTGCTGGAGTTATGGCTGGGAATTCATTACTGCTCTTCAATCCTTATCTTTAGCCAATAAAGTAGTGTTGCATTTGAATGTTGATTAAGTGGTGAAAGGCTTGCCATGGGTGGGGGCTGAAAAGTCAAGCTGAAATGTACAGGTAGAAAGAAGGTTTGGGGAGAAGAGGCAATTAGTGCATCTCTTACTGTTTTTTCAAGAAATGGGAGGAGAAAGTGATGATTGAGTTGGCCATAACTTCCATAACAACAAAATAGGTATGTAGTTTCCAGGGAGGTCATGCAGAGAAGGGGAGAGCACATGGAGAGGGTGGATGCTGTCACCTAAGGTCAGTGTGTTAAGGGTTGGGAGGTTGGAAGGACTTCTCCCTTGTTTTTTTGAGTATGTGGACACATCACAAGGGTAGCATCTCTGCAAGTACCTGCTCAGCAAAGTTAATGAGTTGATGAAGAACCTGGTGTTCACTGTGTTCTGTCCTCAGGTTTTACATGGGTCCCAGTGTGACATGGTCTTGCAAGAAGGAGTTGTCCTTAACTTCCCAAGGATTGAAGCAGGGCAGTGTCAGTTATGGCAGCAGACATGACTGCCTTTGATACATGGTATCAGTACAAATTGGTTAGCCTTCTCTCTGCAAATGAGAAAAAAACAACATGAAGCATTAACTAGCATCTGAGCTGACCTTTAAGCATAAAAGGGTGAGTTTCCCTTATGGTGCTACTAAAAAGAATAATGACTCTTAATCCAGAGGTAAGATGGGTTGCATTAAGGCTTGACATGATTTTGAAATAGGCACTTTGAGGTGGCCCTGGGATGTATTAAGCTTTTCTGTATCACCATAACCTGGAACTAGATACAGTGGATTAATGGAGTGTATGCTGATTGTAGCATGCTAGTGTATACTGGAAAGAGCTGAGACTGGAGGGAGAAGAGAATGCTGAATAGATGATAGTATTGTTTGTGGTTCTGAACATCACTGCAGCCTGTGTATTGCATGGAAGGCAGTATATCACCATATGGTCTCTGTGTTTGGGGGTGCATGTGTGACATTAATGCTCTTAAAACTACTCAATCATTGGACTATTCTGTGGGTGTCTCCTGACAAGCAGCCAGTGTGTTGCCAGTTAGTTCTCTTGTATATCATTTGTTATTTTTTGGCAGCAGCTGCAGTGTGAGCAGATAGGGGTCCCCCCTGTTTTTAACTGTAAAACAGTTTAACTTCTGCTCTCTCCTAGAGAAGAGACAATGTAGGAAACTTGGTGCAAGTGGAGAAAGCTCAATAGCCAAGTGTGTGTGGGGGACACTGTGTACGGGATAAGAATAGTGCTGAAGTTAGACTCACTGGCCTTGGGAGCCATGTGTTAAATTTAGAACAAAGTTGAAGGCTGGGCTAGGATCTCTGAGAGGCCAAGGAGACAACTTGAAGTTTTGAAGTGAGTGGGAGGTGAGCCGTTTCAGGAGAAGCACCAGCTTGAGACAAGGGATTTCAGAAGTGGATTATATCTGCTTTCCAAGTGATATATCCCTGAGGGCATTAAGAGGTAGCTCACTGAATGTCTTCGTGTACATTGATGCTTTGTGTAGAGGGAATAACATGTATGTCCAGGAATGCATCAGCAAAGTCTCCTTCCTTGAGAGAGGTGGGAATTATACAAGCTAAGGGCAAAATATGGCCTCAGCTGCAATCCCTATGGGGATGATGAAGTGACTAGTGGACTCCCTCAAGGTATTCCAGTCCGCCTCTAGCTAAGGCTTCTCAAGCCTGGTTGTGACTGAGGCAACTTCTGAGACCTGACATTCTTGCATCCTTGTGTGGCCTTTGCATGTACTCTGTTCTCCATGGAGTTATGTCTGTAGTTTGGAAAAGCCTGCTCTGGCCAGGGATGGAGTGCCTTGTTCTCAGGCTTGGAACCTGTGCTGCAGTTAAGCTCTTGAAGGTGTAAATGCAATGTTTGTAGCAATGGGTTATTGGCATGCAAGGCATGCCTAGAGTTCTAGAGCTTGTGAAAATTGGAAAAGAACTTTTCAGGCCAGATGCCTGCATTACTTTATATCCAGTGAAATAATTGAACAGGACTTCAGCTAACAGTTTTGTGTAATTTGTCCCAGGAAAATGCTTTGTTCCACAGATTGTTTATGGAGAGTTTATGGAGTTTAATAGACTGTTTCTCTCCAGTAGAGAGATCTAGATAGAAAGGTAGTTTCTCTAGCTTTAAATATGTAAATCATTCACCTTGACTCTGTGGAACAGTGCTTACTGCTCTAAGGCCTTGTGATAAGCTTCTAGTTCTGATAGATCATAGGTCATTTAAAAACTAACAAGTACAGAAGGGGATGCAAGTGGAAAAGGTGTCTAAGTAATTAAGTTTGTAGAGGCATGTATTTTGTCAGTGGGGGGGGGGGAAGGAAGATGATTTTATGGGGGGGAGAAGAGAAATGCAACTACCTCATCCTATTGCTCAGCTGAGATGTATTGCTTGTTGGATGGGAACAGATAAAACTGAATTAATTGGTTGCAGAGGCTTGCCTGGAAACCAACTAGGGTAATATTGCTAGAGCAATTGTGATAACATATGTGCAAGTAGGCCTAAGCACTTAAGTCTTACAGTTCACCCTTGGCTTTCAAGGTGAGCAGAAGCTGAATTCTCATTTGGGGTCACAGCTTTACATAAGGCTGCTCAAAATGAATGTAGAATTTACAGTTAACTGGGCATGCAGCCTTATTCCCTATTTGCAGCTCAAAACTGAGGCATAAGTGGGCAGGAGGCCTAGGGAGGTGTCAGCTGGCTTTACAAATTGCATACATAATGATGTCTGCTAAGTGTAAAAGGTAGAGAAAGCTGTATGCTTAATTGAGGTAAATGGTTTAGATCTTGTCTACACCTACATGTGTTGTGCCTTATGTCCTTTCAATATGACTAGGTTTGCTGCATTGTTTTTATCGGTCACCACCTTAATCTTGGTGCAAGCACTGCAGGCTGCATCTTCCAAGATGCATCAGTTGTGTGCTGCAGGAATTCCTAAGGCTGAACTGTCATGGGCACTTGGCAAGAAGTATTTTGCTGCTGCTCTAGTTCTATGCAGCTAGTGTTTTCCTTTCAATTTGCACTCACAAAAGCACTTTAATTGCCACAGGGTGACATTGGGTGGCCTTCAGACTCCAGTGCTGGGGTTCCCTGATTGCAAAGCATATAAGTACTGGCTGAGCAGCCTGAAGAAGGTAGAGCCAAAGGGGAGGCCCCTTCGGATGAGCCTGTGCCTTGATAGGACTCGGCCATGTCCCTGAAGACATGTCCCTGCACTCATAGTAAGAAATTGCCTCCTGTCCCTTGGTTGAGGACACAGACAGCAATCAAGAAGAGTGGGAGAACACAAGGCAGTAAATTGGAGCAGGTGCCAGCCCCTGAAAGGACCAGGCAGGCACAAAAACTGCCTAGCCTATCTTGATGTGAATAGGCTGAATACTGGAACTCCTCTTGGCTTTGTGCCCTCTTGAAGTTTGATTTCAGGTGGGTGAAGAGTTTGGGCCTTAGCTGGCATCTCTGCAAAAGGAAGATGTTCCCCTTGTACTGCCACAAAGGCTGCCTGGGGATGGGATGGGAGCTCTCCAGGCAGGTTTGAGGCAGCTCTCTGTGGAAAGAATAGGACTGAGTGCTGTGTCACAGGGCAGTTAGTCATAGGGTGGGGAGCAGGATGTTCTTTGTGTTCCTGAAAACCTTTGTTCTATTTTTTTCTCTTGACAGGACAAGCATCAATGAGCCCTTCAAATACAATAACTGTGGGAATAGCTGCATGAGTGCCTCCTTGAAAATGGCTTCAGGTGCAAGGGGTCCCATGAAGTTGCCTGATGGGTGCCCAGGGCTGCCCCACCTCACCCTGTAGTCTTAGTTCCCCATGCTGACCTTGTCTGCTCAGGAGTAGGTTTTCTGAGCGAGTGCAAGGCATTCAAACACTTGCATATACACTTCTAGAAGTCAAATGAAAGGAGTGTGAAAGGAGATGGTGTTTAAGCTTTTTCCTTAAAATTGAGATCAGACATGGTGGTATAGAGAAGGCTGGGGCCCTGTTGCTCTGCAGCAAGAGCTTTGCCTTCAAGGTGTTCTTCAGGTCAGGTGCAAGACCCTCTTAGGAATGCTTCTTCTTTGGGGAGCAGCTGGTCCATAAGAGGCCAGCAGAGCTGACTGGCACCTCAGCAGGGACCTTTGTCATCCCCTTGAGAAGCAACAAGGCAAGCCTAGGGCAGCCTGAGCCCAGGGGAGGAGTAAAGCTCCCAACACTGGAGCTTAGTTTCCCTTCCAGCCAGTCCCCTGCCAGATGCTTCATTATTTAGCATGAAATCCTCCTTTGTCTCCCACCTCTGATGATTCTCCCTGTGGGGATGTAAGCAGGGACAGCTGTAAGGACTGCTTGGTGGTTGTACTTGAGTGTTCAGTACCAAACACTACAGCAACCCCTACTGATGGGAGGAGGCACCTCAGCAAAGAACCCTTGACATGAGCTTCTTAGGAAGGGAAGCTGAAAGTTGTGTGTGGGTTTTTTTTTTTTTAATGTCACTGGCTGCACTGCCTTTTTCTCTCCCTTTAAAACTTAGTGGTGCTTTTCAGAGTACCAGAACAGAGACTGGACCTCCTGAGGGCTGAGTTACTGTGTCTGAGAGTCCCCAGGGAGGGTGTCAAGAGCCTTCAAAGCCTGGGCAAGGAAAAAAAAAATACATAAAAAATTGTCTTCTCTTTGCCTTATAGTTAAATACAGAGCCTTTCTTTGTGTGTCTGTGTTTCTGTTATTAATGAGCCTTAAAGCCTGGGGTGGGGTTATTTTTACCTTGAGTTTTTTTCTGGGTAAAGGAGTTGATTTCATGGTTTCATTTTGCTTCACTTTACTGTCTTAGGTTTTAAGCTTGTCCTACTATAGCAATAAAGGAGACAAAAAGAAAATAAACCACAAGGGTAACAGCCACTGGCCTTCAGTTGGTTAATTTTATTCACCAGTGTGAGCTTTCTGTGATCACATCTACCATTAGCTGATGGGGGGCTGTTAGAGAGACTGGCTTATCATTTAGTAAATAGCAGCTAGTGCAGCTAAAAGGGCTTGGCAGCTTGTTCCAAAAAAAACGCTATGGCACTCTTTCCCTGTGAGGGTACATGGGCCTCTCCTTCTGAAGAGCTGATAACTAGTAGCATAATTTTTTTTTTTCCCTGAGTTTACAGGGGTCTTGACCTTAAGGAATTAACTTAGCCCAGCATCTTGGGGTATTTATGGGCCAGTCAGAGGAGTTAGCCAGGTATCCTTCCCCATTCCTGCTCAGCTCCTCACTGCTAGACTTTGTCCTTCATCATCTTAGGAGTCATTCTTCTAGAATGTGCAGGTGAGGCATGTAAGATGATCTCACTTTGCACCTGCAGCGAGGCAAGGGTTGCAAATATGTCATTTGACTAGGGAGATGGGTATTGTCTGTGCAGCAAGCCCATCCTGCCCCTTTGAGCTAAGTGAGTCTACCTGACTTCAGTAATAATTCCCACTTCCCTTTGTTGCTGTGGGGGACACCACTGAAAGTTTCCACATAATGTTTCTGCCGTATAGACTGAGTTGATAGAATTAGATAGCTTTGGCTGTTACCTCTTTACCTGCCCATCAAAACTGAAAGATAGTGCTTGGTTTGAACAAAATATAGAATGTACAAGCCTGGTGGTGTGAAGTGTGAAACAGAGCTGTTAGTTTGAGCTTGATTTGAAAGAGAGGTCCTGGGTTTGTCTGGCAGATAAAAGTGGAAATGGGAAAAAAAAATCACTGCAAGATCCTTCTACCTTCATGTTACCTATAACTCAAGTGTCTTTCCTAGATACCTGTTTTGTTGAAAGGATTATGATATTATTTAAGATAAACATGGATGGGTGTGGACAGTAGAAAGGAAAACCAACTTGAAACAGCAGCCCTTGCTGAATTTGTGGTTTGGGCACATGTGCATCTCTTTTGCAGTGAGTGTCCAGCTTTTAAGAAGACTAGTTCTGTTGTAATCAAATACAAACACTTCATGTTCTTTATGCAGAGTGAGTCCTCTTCCTATACCATGATTGCATTAGGGATTTGACAGTGAAAACATAGGAAAAGGGCCTAAGAGGCACAGGCTCATGCCAAATGATGGGGTGGGAGCAATTCTCTGCTTGGCCGTGTGCCTTCCTCAACCAGAGCCCCCCTACTTAGTGTGCATCTGATTCTGGAGGCACAACCTTCTCCCCACGTTCCTGTTTACAAGGTTTCCTGCAGGGGCACAAATTTCATCCGTACAGCTCTCTTTCCTGGAGTACAACAGCAGGGCTGCTGTCATTTCTGCCTGAGGTGTTTAGAAAGACAAAAGCATTTAAATTTTTGCCCAATAAGCCCAGTGCAGGTCTCTCCTACGCAGTTTCCCTCTGGGCCAGTTCTCAGGGGGCATCAGTGAGATGTGACCCCTGCCCAGTGTGGCAGTGAAGGGCGCAGGCTCCAGCGCTGCGACTGCCCTGGCTGGGGCTGGGGTTGTGGTTGTGGTTGGTGCTGCAGGGACACTGCTGGTAGCCTGAGCTAAAATGAGGTGGGCCAGGAAACTGAAGGCTGTTTTGCTCAAGATGGGTTGTGATTAGCAGCTTGAGTAGAGCTGGAGGTGGTTAGTGTTCAAATCCCACCACAGCCCTGCTGCGTGTGAAGCGCATCTGCCCCCTGCACCTTCTTTGGGGCACATCAGCAGTGCTGCTCCAGGGCACCTCTGCTGTGCCAGTCAGGACCCCCAAGAGCAACCCGAACCTGGATTTTTCATGGGGTACATGGAGTGCATAGATCTCCTGCATTGGCTCCAGCCAGTGGTGCTGAGCAGATGCTACCGCCCACCCTCCCTTTCGTGCTTTGACAGGAGGGGATGGCATCTCCGTAGTTTGGGTTAAGGTTTGGCGCTGGAATCATAGGCAGAAATTGCTTGCCTGATCACAACGGCTGTGCTATGGGATGGCACCATCAGCGTGGAGGAGAAGCATGGGGGCAACATGTCTCATAGCTCAGTGTGTACTATGTTGGCAGGGTGGCAGAGTGGAGACTTGCTGCGAGCTGGAGAGTGGCTACTGGGATGATGAGAGCTGTGTCATGGACAGAGCCATAGCGGTGGAGGCAGAGGACCTGCAAAAGACCAAGGTGAGCTTGTAATCTGAGTAGGTGGTCCTGCACGGCTCGCGAGCCTCCCGCTGCGAAAGGACCAGCTGTCCCAGCAGCTGAAGGCTCGGGTGGTGCGAATGCAGTTGCAGTGTGTGTCCAAGGGCACAACGGGGCACCCATCGGCTCATGAGCTGCTCGCTGCGAAAGGACCCACTGTCCCACCACCTAAAGACTCAGGTGGAGTCTTTGATAGCCTTGATAGTCTGACTGAGAAACACGTATAAAGTGTCAGCCTCCTTGAAACTGCATTCATACTACCTGAGAATTAAGACACTCTCTTGCTTTCCTTTTCCTCTCGTAGCAAACTGAAGCCATCACTGACCCAGGAGGAAAACTGCAGTCTCCTGGACCTGTCAGGATGCACATAATGCAGCAGGAGAGCCACTGACGCTTCCCCTTCGAGGCTGTGTCCCTGCTCACCCGCAGCCACCCTGGGCCTGCCATCTACAGCCTCCGGCAGAAGCAGCTGCACGTGGGCAGGTACGTGCACTGTCCCAGCCCTTGGGCAGGCAGAAGCCACCGCTGAAGGGTGAGGAGGAGCCGGCAGAGAAGCCGGTGGGGCAGAGAAGCCTTGGAGGCAGCTGAGCCCTTTTGTCTCCTCCCAGCCTGCAGGGCTGCTGCCCAAAGCCAAGCTGCAGACACACGGTGAGGGTCCCGAGGTGGGCAGGGGACAGGTGGCAGAAGAAAGCCCTTGTTTCCACGCATTGTTTCTGCTTGAGTTTCTCTGTAGATCACACGTACCACCTGTGAGGTGGTGTCCACAGCGCAGAGCCCGGAGGCCGTGCAGCAATTGCTCCCGGAGCCGCTCCTGGTGCTGCTGCTGCTGATCAGCGTCACGCTGCGAAAGGAGATGCCATTTTCTCATGGCAGCACTCAAGGAAAGATGTTCCTGAAGGGACATATAAGTGATGACAATCCTTGAATTCTCACTGCTCCTGTTTCCTTCACCTTACTCCTTTCTTCTTTCTCCTGTCTTCTCTCCTCCTTTATCTCCTTTTCTTTCTTTCTCTTCTTTCCCTTCTTTCTCTGGGCTTCTCTGAGGCTATTTCTGTCTCTCTCTCCTCACTCTCTCCCCTCTCTCTGCTTTTTCTGCTTTCCTTCTTTTTCTCCTCTCTTTCTCACTCTTGTCCCCTTCTTTTTCCTGCTCTTTTCTCTCCTGCTCTTTTTTCTTCATCTTCTTTTCCCACTTCTCACCCCTGTTTCCCTGCCTTTTCCTCCTCCTCTTCCCCTCTGTCTTTCCCCAGCTCCAGCCATCAATATGGTAAAGCGCAACTCGCTTCGCTCTTTAATTATCAGGCTTTTCTCTTACAATAGAAATACATACGTACATATATGTGTGTGTGGGGGGGTGTATACGCATATAAGATGCAGACAGTAGTTAACCAGCTGTCTGCGGGATGGCGCAGGCAGGGAGGCAGGAGGCACCTGCCCCGTGCCCAGGCCGACCCTGCTCAGCAGTT
>VZSV01000746.1:0-11020 GCA_013398735.1 Nothocercus julius
TTTATTTAGGGCTTAAATATATTGTCATGACATATCAGGTGCTACTGCTATATTAAAGGAGTTGCTGGGAAAAAGATCAGTATTCCTTTAGGTAAAATTAGCTTATTATCAGTTGCATTTTATTCTGTTGCAAAAATACAGGCCTGCAGACTGCTTAAAATGACTTGCATTTACAAATGTGACAGTTTCTGTTTTTAAATATCAAAACTGATCTGGTACAAGAAGAACAAGAAGCACAATTATATAGAAACCACAGAAACTGTAGAAACCATATTTTGAATAGCAAATTCTTTCCTTGGTTTACCCATTTGCAGGGAGCTTGACAAGAGGGAGCATGGAGTCCCTGTTGTAGCGTGTTGGCCGTGGGATTTGGCAGTATTTATGTCCTGCTCTGTCCGTGTGTCCTGCACAACCAGCTACCTTAGTAGTTCTTGGGCCTCGGTTATTCTCTGTGACAAAGAGGAAAAAAATACAGTAACAGCTTTTCTTCTCTCATAGTTGCTGTAGGCAGTGCTGTCAGAATTTCCGCTGATCTGGAAGTACAGCAAATGGAAACTTACTGTTCTGAAATGTCAGTAGAAATACTGACATTACCCTATTTCCATTCCATATAATGGCAATAGGTATCTTACCCAATATGGGAAGCCTTTTTAATTAGCAGAGGATGCTCATTCCTATGCAACAGTGAGCGGCTTGAAAGCTTGTCTCCATATTTGTGGGAACAAAGCAGTAGAATGTTCTTATTCTCAGGTGCATTTGATATTTCACAACGTCATTTTCTTTGGCAGACTGTTGATCTATGTACTGTATGCACAACATGCAGTGTCATGCTACAAGAAGAGGAGGAGTCATGTGAACTGCAATGTTGCAACATCAGCTGACTGTTCTGAAGGAAGCCACAATATTGTAGCAGATTCTTATTTTTCATTTATGACTGAGAAGTTTAGATTAGTTTAGGCCCCAGCCTAGCTTCTTACATGTGGGAATGAATCATAGAATCAGAAAGAGTCCTTGTGTGTGACAAACCTCAAAGCGCCCTTCAACATAGAGAATTTAACCAAAATCTGCTTCCTGCACTTTGAGATTATACCTATTTTAGATAACATAAAGGTACACCAGTGCTGTACTTCCAGATAAGGAGCAGATCCACTAAACGTGATCGTTTGTAATGTCAAAAAGCTTCACCTTGTTAGAAAGATATCGCTCAAAATACAAAAAAAGATTTTCACATTGCTTATTGTAGTTAAAATTTCAACCATGATGTTTCTCCCAGTCTAAGGAAATGCCTCAATGAATCCCAAAAGGCTAATGCGTGAGTTTCAGGTGAGTTTTTCACTGACAGTGATACAAACTGAAATAAATGATGCAGAAAGCAAAGTAATTGGATTTCCTATCTAGAAGTTCACAGATCAAGACTGGGATATTTATAGCTCTAAGGACAGCATGTTATGGCTGCTCTTGGCATTTAAAACAGGAAGAAGGTTAAGAAGGCTTAAGCACAGAATGTCAAATACGAAACAAGGCAAAAGCAGAGCTGGGAGGTACAAACTGCAGAATCTTTTAACAACTATTTTTTACATGACCATTTCATTTTCATGTCTCAGTTTACCCAGTTCAAAACAGTAATGTTTTATCTTTTATATGTGCAATGAAGATTCATTTATTTACGGATGCCGCTGTTAATAACAATTATTTATGATTTGAGAATTTTTAGCAATCTCAGATACTTTTGTAGACAAGGATTATTTGTCATTTTTTTCTGATCATCTGTATTTCAAAAATTAAGAAGGCATTCAGATTTTGCAAGCACCTAATCAGAAATTCCGTGTTCAATAAAAACTTGCTACCAGTCTGCTTGCTTGACAAATGCCTTTACCATCTCTTATTTATGAGTAATTTAACCAGCTTAGAAGACACAAGGACAACAGAGTACCAGTGTCACTTATTCATTTGTTTACTTGTGTTTTATTCTCCAAAGTGACCGTGAAGATGCTTTGTTTCTAATTATCAGGTCAAGACACAGGCAACAGTATGGCATTCCTCAAAATTATATGTACCAACCTAGAGACTCCTTAAAAGAGATGCTCAACATTTTTATATATATAAAAAAGACACTGTCAAATATTTCAAAATGGGCCCCAGGAACTGAGAGCTCTAAAATCCCTTACTAATTTGAAAAATAAGCCTTTACAGAAACCAAGAATTGTTGCCGATATTTAAGAGTAAAAATTTATGAGGACTCTCACTCCAGTGCTTCATAATATGAGACCACTACCACTTGTCTAGGGTCAAAAACAAAACTGGGGAGATTTTATTTCTTCTCCTGGAGAAGTCAGTGGGGTTGTCAGACTGCAGACCGCATCTCTTGCACAGAGATAGATTCTCTACCCATTTCTCAATCAGAGGAGCAGGGCAGAAAACCTAACTGCTCTTAAACTTAGCCTTCACAAATGTATGGCAAGGGCTAGGTAATGTAATCCAGACAGGAATGTGATTCCAGAGTTTTGTCATAATACTCTCAACTAGCCTTCTGCTGCTCTCCTTATACTTCTGCCTAACGATGCTGAGGACAGGACTTTTAACAGAAAAAAAAAAAAAAAAAAAAAAAAAAAAAAGCATTCCTAGAATTTATGAGAACTGTAATTTCTACACATAAGAGAATCGCCCGTTGCTAAAAATCTTTGTTACATCCTCCACTTTCTAATTATACTACCAATTGGATATCTTGTAAGAACTGAGATATATTTGAAAGCATTATGTCAGCAGGAGGCTTTAGCTTTAGGAACTTCAATCATGCTTAAGTGAGATAGGATCCCATATTTCCCAAGCTGTTAACATGTTTCTGTAGGTTCTTATTATGAACAAATGTCTCCAGTGACCATGGTGACAAATGAATATGTTTGGTTTCATTATTGTGAATTCTTCAGAATTCTTAAATCATAACTTTCTGTACATGTATTTTAAACTAAAATATCTTTTAGCCATCTTGTGGTTTCGTTAGCTTTAAGAAGGACCTGCCCACTCCATATGCTATGTAGATTAAATTCAAAAAGAGCAACCTAAATGCACAAATGCACAGACTTGATCTTGACTTTGTCTTCTAAGAGTGAATGTCATTTAAACTTTCCTTGAGGCAGAGAGAGCTATTGTTCTGGCTTTCTGCATTAGAGCTGATTAGAAAATGTGCAACAAATTTTTCTGTTTTACATAAAGTGCTGGATTTCTATGGTCAAAAGCATGCAAACTGGAAAGAGAAAACTTAACTACAAAGCAATTTTGATGGCAAATATTTCCCCGGGCCAATTCCCTCCCTGTATCCTTTAATCTGTTCTTCATCCTCTCGCTTGCTCCTCATTCTCATCAGATTTCTGCAACCATATTCCAGTCAACTCAAGTATCCTTCCTTCCCTCAGACCTGCCTTCCCCCAGATTTTTCTCCTTTTGGCCTTCTAGAACTTATGCCTTCCTGTCTGTACAGCTTTCATCTCCAGTGCACAGGACAAAGTAAGTATAGATGCCACCACCTCTGTGGCATTCCTAAAATCTACTGGGAAGATAGTGCCTGTGGCCTGAGCGCCAAATGACACAGAAGAAAATAGAGTTGTTCCTTTAAGACTGAGACACTGAGAAAACATTTAGCAAATGACTTGCCATATTGTTCTTTCTTGATTTTTTTTTTTTTTTCCTGTACTTTCCAGGGAGGGATCTGTCATGATAAAAGGATTATCTGCACCTTTTCCCTTAGTCTGTCTTGGAGACATCCCTTCAAGTAAATAGCTTACTGCTTTTTTGCTCCCTTCAGGGTAAAGTCGCAGGATGCTCCCATCTGCAGACCTAGCATCTTGATTACAGCCAGTTACTTCTCCATTTGTGGTACTTCAGGTCCATTGTGATTTAATGTTTCCCAAAGTCTTTGTATGTCTAGACCTCATAATCTCAAAGTACTTCCTCATTTCCAGAACTAGACATGCTTTCTGCTTAGCACCTGACTCAATTTTGGGCACATATTGACATATCATCCATTCCTCGAACCTTGGTTTCCCGGAAAGGTTATCTGTTTGCAGTGGAGGAAAGGAGGCACTGTGATTAGTTTGAGAACACAACGGCTCTGAAGAGCTTCTTCAAAACTTATATATCCCAGGAGCATGTGCTTTTTAGCTCTACTTCACCTTTCCACAAGAATCACCTCTTTAGGAAGGTTCCACTTTTAGGCTCTGTAGTTCAGTTTCTTCTCTGCTATTGCTATCCCTCCTTGAGCTCAGGATTCAAGTTTCATATCTGTTCCAGATTTAGGTCTAGGTTAGAGAAAGTTGAGTAGCTCGACAGAGAAAAGGCTTTAAAGGTGCTCATGTAGACATTGTCAGTTAAGTACTGGTGACTGGAGTTTGTTGTCCTGGGAATGCTGGGGAACTGGAGGCCATGGAAGAAGGAGCAGAAAAAACAGTGCAAGCCCTAATAACCCTAGAAATAATACAGGCATATAACCCAAAGCTTCACAGTTTTTAAATATGATACTGATGATTAACAGTGAATAATATATTCAAATGCTATTGCTCTCTTCTCTTTCCATGCTCTTCTAAGGAATAGATTTATAATGGTATGTTCAGGTAAGGTTTTAGAATATTGAGAGTATCACCAAGACATAAGAACATTTAACCTGAATGAATCAGATTTATTCTGCAATGTTTGGATTTCTGACTGTTTATGATGGATGTATTGCAAATATTTGCCAGCCACACTATAACATTGAATTTTCTCATCTCATGAAATACTCTTTTTTTAAAAATACAGTTGCATATTTAAAAAAATACACTTTATGTTTAATATTATGTTAACTTTTTTCTGTGTTAAAATAGCTCAAGTGTTCTAAACCATTGGAAACAATACAAAACTATCATAAGCAAGATTGAGCTGAAATTTGTTTCTGCATTAGAAAGAAAATGAGCAGAAAAATATTTTTCATTATTCTGCACTCCAATCAAAGGTAAGAGGGACAGCAAAGAATATTCTTGGAACTATGGAGGTACAGATCCAGCTACTTTGCTTATAAATTACTTAGAAGTTTAATGTTTTTTATAAGTTTTTTTTTTTAACTGAATTTTCATTGTCTTCTAGGCTTTGATTTAAGCTGCTTAGTTACAGAAGCAAATTAAATAGGTAAACTTAAGTTTTATTCATCTCATTTTTTTTTAGTTTTGCTTTCATGTTTCTCAGTAAGAAATTCATAATGAATGAAACTCCCAAAGATTTCAAAGGGGACGAATTAAAGTTTTTATGGAAAACTTCCTTTTTGCATAGTGATTAGTAGAGTATGTAGCCCCTGTTTGGCCTTTCCTCATTTCTTCATTGGAAACTTGATGGAGAGAAAAAGAGAAGATAAGAGAGATTTCTTACTTCCCACTGCGTGGACCGAAGTCCTGGTCCATGAAATACTTAAGCCTTTACTTTAGCTATGCAAATGATGTGGATGGGATGACTTACATGCTTCAAGTAAAGCATGAGTTCAAATATGTGCTTAGATTTGCAACTTTGATAATTAACTGCTTAATTGAATGTTTAACTGCAATAGCCTCTCCCCTTCTCCACTGTCTCTCTCCAATCATATGTTTGCATCAACTGTTTTTTTGTTTGTCTTCTATCATCTGGATCAAAATCGTTTTGAAGAAAAGGCTGTGCAGACACAGGAGCAAAAGACTGTGGGATTAGTAAAGTGGGGTCAAGGTACCTCTAAGCATTGTAGCAATTTGAATAATGAGCCCTGATTTACTGCTGCATAAAGAAATCCTCAAGGAAGACCCTCAAGCTCTCTCATTACTAATATTGTCCTTTAGTCCTATTCTCTTTAATTTTCTGTGTCTTCAGTAGGGGAACCCTGCCCTGAAGTTGTAATCCCATCTTTGTGTCAAAGGGCAGGACCTGTTCTTCTGTGTGTCAGTGGAGAGATGAATGTATATTCAAATGTTGTGTAGGATTTCTTTTTGTGGAATTGTTCCTGAGAGGTGTGCAAGAACAAACTTAATGCTTCTTGAAAGCCATACCGATACAGTTACATGGAAGCACGAACATTTATCTCCTTCCCCTATCCTCTGTCCCTTCATGGACAAGAGGAGTCTTCTGAGGTGAATCAGCTAAGACTAATGTTTATACTAGCAATTTTTTGGTAAGATTTTGTATGTGATTAAAGATAGTTATAATGAAACAGATGAAACAGGTCCCTTTTAGCAAGGGACCCTGCAAAACAATCAATAAATTAACAAATTCACTTACAAGCAAAGTAATTTTTTTTTGATTGTTTTTAACCTAAATTGGCTGATGTTTTATATGTGCTGATTTCATGTAAAGCTTCTGCTGTCAAGGTCTCTATTTCTCATGCCACTTTCTACCTAAGGCTATACTTATTTTTCCTTCAAAAAGTTTCAGAAAATAATAATCCTGACAGTTTCCAGAGTTAAATTGGGAGAAAATATTCTATACTGCCCATAGCAACCTTTGGTGTTAGACCTCATTTCATTAAAGTATTCTTGCTTCCCAAGGTTTGAGCGGGCCTTTCAAATGTGTGACTGGAGAAATGCACCATAACTGCACTCTTTTCAGCTCATCTTTTCTTCACCTCTTTAGCGGTATCTTTCTCTCACCCTTCCTGAGGTTCTGACACCCAGGATTCAACTCTTGAAGATTTTTTGTGCAGAATTTGTTTTCCTTTCCAGACACACAGTTGAAATCCTTATCCAGGCCTTGTCTCCTTGCCACTTGATTACAGCAATAGCCTTTTCTCTGGCTATCATAAAATTTCTTCACAGCTGTGCAGAATGCACAAAGATCATTTTTGAGCATATTGGCATTCTCTCTTTATCAGCGTGAAGTGCTTCTCTGTAATGTCAGTCATAAATGAGTTATCTTCACTTAAAAAGCACTTCTACTTGCTTTTCTTTTATTAATCAGTTTTGAGAAATTGAGCCCTGTTTCTGAGTAGACCATGATACGAGTTCTCCTGATTTATGAGCTTTATTTTGTGACAAGAACTGCACTTTGTCTCATATGTTTTCTCACATTTGGGAGGCATTCCCTAAGTATCTGTGATTGTTTCATTGTCATCCTTAAGACACTCTCTTTCATTCAAGTGTTTGTGAATGTTGTGGCAACAGGCAAGTTGTTTGTTTCATATGTGACTTTATTAATGTTTCTAATCATGCTTGCTCTGCAGATGCCAAAATCCACAGGTAAAGGCTTTCAGTGAATTGGCTATTAAGTTACCTACACCAAGGGAATAACACTTCTAAGGGACAATTCTGCTCTACATCTGTTACTGCTGAGTTCAACTGCCCGTGATTATATGCCATTAATAAAAAGTATAATGGAGCCACATAAAAATTTCCTTATGTCTAGATGAAACAGTGGCACGAGTAAAGGGATTTGAATTAGGAAAATTGGAGAGAAGAAAGTATGAAACTGTAATAAGATACTGCTCTACAATACAGCAGGAAGTACTGGTCAGAGAATGCTCTTTTTCATTTCTTTATTCAGAAAAGGCAGACTTCACTTCTAGCCACAGTTCTGCAAGCAACTTGCTGGAAGACCCCAAGGAAGTTATTTCAGGAATTTCTGGAATTTGTCTGGAGCCATAGCTCCATCTTTTATGGCTCACTAATGACAACACTGGTTGTTGCTCCTGTGATCCCCATGCCATCACCTGGGACACGTAACGCAAAAGGGAGTACAAAATCTGTTTGCAAAATCATTGTTCTCAGAACACATAAAACCACCCTTAGGGGCTATGTTCTGTCCAAAGGAAAAGGGTTTGGATGTTTTTAGTTTTGAGTCAGAGAAGAGCTTAGAACAGATATTAAAATGGAAAAGAAAAGTATAAAAACACCTTGTTTTAACACTTTTGAAATGTAAATCAATTCAGGCTAAATTAAGAAAAGATTTAGATATAGTTCATTAAATGGAAGAGGGATATACAAAACAAATGTTAGCCTTTTAGTCCATGGGTTGATATGCCTCCAGCATAATGAATCTGAGTTCAAGACTCCTCTGCTTTACTCAACACCAGACTTCAATTTTCCAGCACCCAGGCAAATATTCAACTTGCCAGCTTATAATGATTTTGGCACCACTTTCTCTTCCTCCCTGCTTTTGTGAAAGACTATGAAGTTCCCTCATGGCTCAAAGCCCAGCTTCATTAAAAATAGAGTAATTAGAACCCTAACTAGGAACTGGAAGTCAAAATACTTTTTTGGATCACAGCTCTCGTTCTTGAGAAAGTGCCCACAAGCAGATTTTAAAAATCATTTTTATAAATAGATACAGAAGAGTATGCCCTAGTGTGAAACCTCTTTAAGAATTTAGTTCAATGTATAAAAAAGTGATGCTGGCCCAAGACTTGACCTTTTAAATAATTATTGTTCTGTTCACACAACATTTTCAAAAGCATTCGGCACTTAATTTTTGGATTTCTTTAAGGAATAAAGTTAGAAAGATTTTGAACAACGTATTTTCTCCAAATAAATAATTTTCCTTAGGTTTGCTTCTCTAATTAAATTAAAGAACATTTATTTTTAAAAAGTGAAAAAATAAATGTCAACTTTTATAAGTTGCTTTTTGAAAGGCATGGATCAACTGAAATAATTGCTAAACTTTAGAATTTCAGACAATAGCAGTTGAATTCAAACTTTTTTCAGTGAAAAAAATGAGCTGGAAAATTTAAGGTGTCTTTTACAATTTCCTCCCTCCTCTCATGCCCATCCCAGCTGATTTTCAAGTTCCACTTTGTGGTAAGGAGGAAATCTTTCTCTGGCAAATTCTTTTAAAATTATTTTTAACCAAAATGGCAACTACTTTTAAGTGTTTTGACATTGCAATGAACCCAAGAAATCTAGATGAAGTAGTAATAGATAGGAAGGCATGACTATTTTTCACATATATACCATCTCCATGCATCTGGTATATACATCATCAACAACATACAGCAGAAAACAAATCAACGCATTAAATTATGGTTTCAGGAACTGCCTGTAAAACCAATACCATTGCATTAAGTGTTAAGTGGTAAGTGTTTCTGCATTTTTCAGCTTCCTAAACATTCACATCTCTTTGGCCTCCTTCACAAGTTGTATTTTCCCCCCACACTTCAACTATGAACCCTGAAGCGTCCACACTTTTGCCACAGCCTAGACTTTGGTTACATCCACCTTCACACCTACAATGCTGAATAGATAGCACATATGGGCATGAATAATCATGGAAGCACACAAATCAAGAGGGTTAAATAAAGTGTTTATGCTGTATCTCTGAAAAAGGAACAAGAAAAATGTGGCAGGCTGCCAAGTTTCAGCCTGAATTAGGAGAAACCTGGAAGTTTCCTGGTGACATCCTTAACCTGGGCCCCAGGAAGGCAGCAGAGTTCTCTTAGAGGAGGGTCCCATCTACATATCGGACCCTCTGTTCCCTGGATCGAGGAATCCCCTACAACTATAACCCGCCTTTTCTCCCTCCTGCCTGTGGTCTCAATACGGGAGTTTGCCTTTCAAAGTGTATTACTATTTTTGGAGGAGAGGGACTCTCGCCTTCACTATCCACTGATTGCCCTTCATCCTCCAGGGCCTTGTACCCTTGTAGGGGTACCTGGTAGGGTGAGATGGGAGAAGAAGGATTTCTCCTGCCACCTCGAGCCTGGACTTTTTTCCATTCGTTGTCATCCTGGCTTCTTCTCCCTTGTGTTGGCTGAGGGATGGAATCTGTATTTATTTATTGCTGGGCATTTCCTTGTGTCTGCCCCTGTTTCTCCCTCTCTGAATCACAGATACTCCTCAGCTTTTCAACCTCCTCTTTTAGCTCAACTACCATGCTGAGCAGATCTTCCACCTGCTCACATCTCAACACAGTTGCTCTCCCCATGGGCTGTCCAAAGGAAGTGTCAGGCTTTGGCACTCTCTGCAGCCTGACACCTGGACGGCTACATGCTTAACCAGGTCAGTCTGGGTCCCTGCCTCCTTTTTAGTGAGTGCTGACGCGGTCCTCCGACGAATAATTGCCATAGTGGTACTCCGCAGAGCTCGCTGCTGCACGCCCTTCCTGCACTAACTGGCACGCTAACTAACTGCCACGCCACACCCTGGCTGCCGCACCTCACTCCTAGTCGCTCGCGTTCTCTGGGGGCGGCTCTTGTACGCGCGAGGTTTGGGCCACCTTCCCTGCTGACTCCGCCCCCTCTGCCTCAGCGCCGCCTGGGGCTAGGGGTGCCTCGCTCTCCCTGCTCTGGTGCCTGCGCTTCACTACGCAGCTTTTGGCTGCCTATTTAGCTCCTCTCGGAAAGGGTCCCCCGGCGCGAGCCTCCGCTCCGGAGCCGTTCCCTACGAGGACTGAACATAACATGTAACATAACAAGCTTTAATAGCTAGACAGTTATAAAAGGATAGAAAAGTGTATGTTTCTGCATACTAATTCCTCCCTTATACCGAGCTACTAAAATGATAAACTACATCATGTATCCTTCCGTCTATCTATTGTCAATCTTCTACAAGTATTGGTAGCTGTGATATAATTCATGCTATATGCCAAATAAAAAGGTTTTCACTTTGACAACTGGGTAAATAACTGTTAGCAGAAAAAATGGGAACAAAAGATGACAAAGGATCACTGCAGTAGCGCAGACAGGAGGAACAATGAGCTATTCAAAACCTCCAATGCTATAGAATGACAGGAGGCATCTGATTTCATCACAACAGACCAAACATGCTCTTTTATAATAAAATTCCTCTTTTACAGACCCTTTTCTGCTTTATATATCCTGCAGGTTGCTTGCATTAGTCACGATAAAGGCATATTTTGGAAGGAAAATGCCATGAGGCAATTCTCTTGATCACACAGTTCCACAAATAAGTCATCTTCTGAAAAACAGATTCTATTACTTTCCTCTTCTTCAGTGCTGAGAAAAATACACTTAAATGTACTAGCAAGCATCTCTATAATCTGATAAACAATCAATATATAGCCATTTTCCTTCCTTCCTTCCTTCCTT
>VZSV01000750.1:0-20689 GCA_013398735.1 Nothocercus julius
GGAAGAGACATCGTCTGTGGAGCAGTAGGGAGTACCCAGAGAGCAGGAAGGAGAGGAGACTGAGGAGAAAGAGGAGAGGCAGAGGGGATCTCAGCTCACCTTGTTCACCAAGGAGGAGAAGGCAAGAGGAGTGGATGAGAGAGCTTGGAGTTGGGCTGCCTTTTATACTGGTGCAGATGCCCGAGGCCCAGAGACACTTTTCATCCATGTGATATATTTACCAACACTCTCATCTTGCATGCAAATCCCACTGATCTCCCCAAATGGTCTCTTGTCTTGTTTCCTCCAATTTTTCCTCTGCCTTCCATTGTTTATGGCATGCCCATTCCTCCACAGTGCTATCTGTCCTATTGCAGAAGGATGAAGTGACTTTCAGAAAGAATAGTGTCAATTCACATAATTTAGGCATTTATGTTTCTCTGTTTAGGAAGAATAATTTTTTTTCCTTCTCTGTTAAAGGTCCTTCAGTAAAGAATTTCCATTTTGAGAAGAGAATCATGCCAGACTTGCACTGGATCTGTGGAACATCTTTAGTTTTTAATGCAAGCAGATTTCGAGATATTTTTCCCTGTTTCTTAGGCCTGGATCATGTAATAATTCATATATATTTCGGGGAAGTATTTTTGCACAGTAATATTAGTTATATAAAAGCAATAAGGAGATCATTCGACGTATCATCACCAATGTCTCCTTTGTTACATAGCAGTTTATTGCCATGAAATATCATAGTCCTGTATCCTGAGATCTTGTGCAAAATTCTTGAGAAATAAAAGCTAATAATTTGGAATTTTTTTTCATTCTAACATTTTTTTAGGAAGAGTATTCTTTTTTTCCCTCTCATAGTCTTAATTAAAAATTTTGGCTTGACACAGTAAATACAAGGGAGACTCATTTCAAACTGTGCAAGGACAGTGAACTCTACAGATCAGCTTCTTCTACTTGGCCAAACATCGAGTCGAACATTCAAGATATCAAACACCTTTGTACAACATCAGACACTCCAGACTGCTGTGAAGTCCTGACAAAACAGCAAGTCTTTGAATCATCCATGTTCTGTCAGCAACAGAGACTGCAATAGCACAAGACATACAAAATACCATACTAAATCTTTGATGTGAAACTCAGTGGACGAAGTGTTGCAGGGGTTAGGAGTTTCTAGCTTTGGAATTTAACACATTAAAACAGCTGATTTTCAGAGCAATCCAGAATTGTCTTACGAAGTTTTTCCTCAGTGGAAAAATCCTGCTCAGCATTCATAGGGATTATAGCCTGTAGTGATCTTCAGACTGTGATAAGTGATGACTTCCAGGAGCAATGGAAATATTTTTATAAAAACATTATTTTGTTCTACAAAAGTATGTTTCATTTTCAGTATTTTTTTTTTCTATCTGGTAATATCAGAATCTTGATTTTCTGTTTTCTTCTATTATATATTTAGAAACCACTGAGGTGTGCCGGCTTGCAGATCCCTTAGGCTGTAAAGCAATATTGAAGCTTCTCCTTTGGCTTCTTTAAAAGAAAGAACTTCAAAGTCGGTCCCAAATATTCATTAATTGTTGAGACATACAAAGTGCATATCCTATGTAAATATTCTTAGTATATGACTAAAAGTAAATAGTTATGTCACTTGGATAATAACATCACTTTAAGTTGGAGAGTCACATTTACTCCCTAAACAGGCAATATTTAATGGCTTCAAAAACCAGAGTGATTAACTTTTTTATTAAAAGTGGTTTTGCATTTGTCATAAGAACCTTCTATAAAACTTCTGGAGCTGATCCTCACCTGCTCCAAGTTTTTACAGATGTATGAAACAGTAGTACTAGTCAACAAAATGAGATTTATAACCTCCCACTTTCCCAAGCATTAGTCTGATGCCAGCAGCTCCATGACTGTTTCTGTTGTTACTTTCAAAATTTGATTCATTCGTTTCCCATAAATTGTGCCTTCTCTCTCTTTGTCTTTCACCAACATAAATTGGGATTTTTGTTTTATTTATTTATTTTTTAAGAAATAAATAGCCAGCAGTTCTGGCTCCCCTAGCCCTTTCTGAAGGGCAAAGTGTCCTCCTTTGCTCAAGCTTTGATTGGCCTCCATGATGCTTCTCCATGCAATGACCCTGGCCAAGGGGTCTGGATGAGTACTCATAGACACCAAGGATGTCGAAGATTTTTTTTGTCTCTGCATAATTCATCTCTGTGTTCCCATATAAGAGGCCCTCGCTGTCAGCCCACGGGACAAGCTAATCAGGTGGAGCTTCGCATTCTCTGGGAGCCTGGTCCTGCCCTTCCTTAGGGACAGCTTTCCCATCTGAAGTTGTTTACCTTCTACCTGGTGGCTTCTTTAATAGAGTGACGGGTTTTTTTCTGTCTGTAAATCCCTTCTAAATTACGAGGTGTGTTGGAGGGATCCTTCAGGCAATAACTCCTATCAGAAAGTCTTGTGGCCTCCCTACACATCACAAGCCCTCATTATTGATTTATAAATGCAAAATGCTGCGTTAATATATTTAAAGTGTAGCAGAGATTTTAGACACCCATGAATTGAGCAATATTATCCCTTTAAAATAAAAGGATCAAAGTCACATTCCAGTAATCAGATTCTAATAAGGCCATGATTTCTTGCCTCATAACACAGGATACATTTTTCTCCCCCTACACTGCATTCGTATCAGACTGTGTTCACCCCTAGAGCATCTCTGCTGGCCCTTGACCCCAGTAGATGCAAATAATCAGCACGTTAGCTGCTAAGCAGGAGTGATTTGGACCCCTTCTTGTAAACCCCGTCTCCCTGGAGGTCTCTTGCAGCTCTTCCAGCTCCAAGTCAATGCATGGGAGTCTTGGAGGAGATGTTATGGGGAATCACTACGCGGGGCATGAAGAGACGCCAGAGGTCATAGCTATTACTTTTGTGACCCTGAAGAAAGATTTATCCTTCTGTACCTATTACTTCAGTCATTGGTTCTACCTAAGGAACCTGCAGGCTTAGGGGAGTGAGTTCACATTACATGATATAAAGGGAGAAGGATTTTATTTCCCTTCTTGGTCCTGTATGTTCTTCCCCTGCAAGAAGTTGGATCCTAGCCTCAGAAAACATTGTTCATTCATGGACCAGTGGTATGATTGTGCAACAGAGTCTCCTCAGCTACTTGGACCACACTGATGAGCAGCAGAGGATTCCAGTTGCCCTAATGCTGCGACCACATCTGCGGTTGGGACTGAAAAACTCTCTTTGCAGGTTTTATGTACGAGCTCCTGCAACCATGCAAGTAAGTAAGATACTGTCATTGCTGGGGTACCGTCTTACCTGGAGGGATACTGGGAGACTTCAAAATAAAAAAAAAGTGCTCATGCTCTCTCTTTCATGCTCTCCCAACTTTATCTGAACAACTTTTAACTCTCTCATTTACCACTATTTCATTATTTTCTTCTTTTTTTTTCCTCAATAATTCTGCAGTCGTCATCTTTTAAATGTTTCCTGCAAGAGAGGTGTAAAGCAATGACAGCCATTGGGAACAGCCTGCGGAAGTTTCAGATTAAAGGATTTAAAAGCACTTTACAAAGCCTCATTAATGATTTATAAATGCAAAAACACTTATTATCATATTTTAAGTATCCGGCATGATTGCAGCACTTTAGAACAGAGTTATAAAGTCACCCTGAAATATGTGTCAAGGTTGTTAATGCACATTCTCTAGGAGTTTGCATCATACTTCATTTCTGCTTGATTTGCATTTAAAAAGCAGCTCTATACTGTTTTAAGAGCATTTTTAGAAATATGAAGCCAACATATCAGTAGGTTTAAACCAGAACATTTTCCTTGGTTTTTGCACTGTTCACACAGCTGTAGATGAAAACCTTCAGTGAAAGCACATCCTTAGAGACCAGAGTTTTCTTGTAACATTTTTCTACTTCCCATCTGAATCCCTTTGACACTTCTTAGAAACAAAAAAACAAAACAAAACAAACAAACAACAACAACAGAAAAGCCAAAGCCCAATCAGGCTAGTCTGCTAAATGTAGAGAATATGCAAATCTTGCTCCAGTAAAAGAAAAATAGTAAAAAGCTAGGTAACTAATTAGGACCTCATATATAAAAGGTTCTTTAATATTTCAGTCAATTTAAGAAAGTTTCCACCACCCAGGCCTCCTTTTTCTCTCCTTACTCTTTCCTTTATTTGCTTGCTTTATTGGTTTCTCTTTAACTAGTCTTTTCAGGAAAGTAGGCAAAACGTACAGGTTAGGTAGGTTAAGGCAATTATTTCGTGGTAGCCAGCAATTACCTTAGGGATGATTTTTAATGTAGGTTTTCATTAAAAGAATTTCTTTTACTAAAGATCATTATTCTGTAGTTATTTATTTGCAGGCATGAGTAATTGCAGGTTTCTTAAAAGACAGCTCAGATTTCAAAATACATAAATGAAAGCACTGATTTTAACTGGAGAGGTCATCTTAAGTACTTGAAGAATCTTTGAAAACCTTTATTTCCTGCTCTGTGAAAAAGCTAAATTATGCTTAGATCAGGTAGATCTCTGCAATAGTAGGATTTAAGCTTTGAAGGACTGATCTTTTGTCTAAAAAGAACAGTCCCAGAGAAAAGGTCCCAGATGCCCAGACCACAGGTCTAATCTTGGTTATATACATTTTATTCATCCTAGAAGGCTAAGCTTTTGCACCAAATCCTCACTGTAGTGTGGAAACAGCATTGGGAGAATGTGGTTATAATGGATACTCCTGGAGTTAAATTAGCTATTGAAACTCAGAAAATCTGTGTTTACTCCTTCTCTGCCACAGATTTCTTACTTAAAACTAGAAAAATCACTTCAGGCCACACCGAAAAGTGTTCACTGTGCTTTTCTGCACCAAAAACCCCTCCCTTAATCCCTGTGCATTAATTTTGCATTTGTAAAAGAGATAATAATCCTCTGTCTTTTGTTTTACATATCTAATCAGTTCAAACGCTTGTTGCTCTGTGTAGAGACTTGCCCTTGGTTTGCCCGATGCAACACAATCTTTGTCAGGACTTCAAAGAGTTATTGGAGTTCAAATAACAAATAATAAGATAAATGCCAGTGAGGAAAGCCCATTTCACTCCAGGCTGTCCCATTTGCTCACCAAGTGACCTCTGACAATTCATTTAACCTCTGTGCTTCATTTTATTAAACCTGCATAATAACTAGAATTAAAATTTGCCCAAGGCAATAAAAAAAAAAAAAAAAAGCTGCAAGGGAAGTGCTGGGTGATGTTTTAAATAGAGCCAGAAACTGTAAAAAGAACAAGTGTCAAGGAGTCCCACAATGTAAAAGGTGATGTAAAGGGCTGAAGGAAGAGGATGCAATGAGCACAAAGCACTGAGGAGTTTTGGGAACAGTTTTTAGAAAGGAGTAAGAAGTCCTGGATAAAGATGTTAGACTAAGCTTGGATTAATGACTCAAGATGATTAAGTGGCAGAAGATGAGCATGGTTGGCAGCTAAGGTTTCTTACTGCGCTTTTCCAGCTATCTTCCTGTAATGTTTATTAAGAACTATATTGGGTTTCCATCAAACACCTGCAGCAAAACCCGCATTACACAGCATCCTGTTTTGAGGAAGTTTTCAACATTTCAGGAATCTCCTGCAAGACTTGTGGCCCACAAAATTCTATTTCGAATGGAAAAACTGTACTCATTTTTCCCCTTTCTTATTAGGACAGTAGGAAACAACCTAGCTAAAATGTAACTACACTGTGCTGAAAAAGGAAATAGTCAGGTCTGTCAACTCTAATGATGAAGCACAAACCCACCTTTTCACTCCAGATTTGCCATCTTCTGTCAAAAGAGAAAACACAAATGCGAATGCTCCAAATCTCCGCATAGACAGGTTACTGCTTTAAAAGTCACCATGAGGCTCTGGCCCCCTGTTGCCCAAAGTTGTCAAAAGCCTTGTTTTCCACTTGTAGATTTATATTCAGACTGAAGGGCAACCCTTGCCCTTTGCTCTGCAGATACATTCCTGTCTCCCATGCCTTGCAAACAAGGAGGCAGCACTCCTTTGTTCTTAATTATTACTTACCTAGAATTTTCCCTCATAGCATGTTATCTGTAGCTTGGGAGGATGTCGACAGGGCAGAAGCATTCACAGCGGCTCGTGAGCTGAACAAAAGGTTTCAGGTTATTTTCAGGTGTCTATTTTATTCAGATCCAACTTTGTGCTTTGGGTATGGTAATGCACCCCAGCAAGCGGTGCTGGGCTTGTTAAGTGTCTCCCCATGTGTGTTAATGAGCAGTATCCTCAGTAGCACAATAAGATTTTAATTAAGAATAGCTTTTATTTATTTGTATTTAAAAGAAAAACAAAAACTGTTAGGGATTTATGAGCAGGTGACTGTTAGACTAAGAAGCTTACAAGTGTGTTCCCAGGAGAAGAGTGGCTCCCTCCTCCTTGTCTGACATGACACTGCTGAAATATTGATTTCCTCTTTAAGGTGTTTATAAAAAGACGTTCTTCACCATGCTGCAATAGCCTTTGGCTTGTTCATCAAGGCCTCTGCAAAGCCCTCCTTTTCCAAACTCACCATGAAAGTTGAGTCTCATTTGCTTCAGGAGCAAAACCTGTGGAGGAGCAGGGCAGCTAGAGAAAGGAAAACAGAAGTCTCCTCAGATCAGTTATTTCTTGGGTGCTTTTCCCAGTCTTCATCTTTTTACTGTCCTAAAAGGACAAAGCCTGGATGGAAACATCAGTCCCAGGTGCTGTCTGGTGTTCTGGGATGTGCACCCCCCCAGCTCTGCATTGTCCTGTGACTTTGCCATAGCTCTGAGCCAACCACCAAAAGCAATTGGTGACAAGTGGCTTTTTAACTGCAAATTGATCAAAGCCTGCAAACAGAGCTGAAGCATGCTCCAGTTGCATTTTATGCAAGCCCAGTTTGCAAAGACCAATGTGCAAGTGGAGAATGTCGAGCACTCTCCCTGGGATGAGTGCATTCTCCTCAAAGGCAACCCATCTCACTGGGAAGAGCTATGAGTTTGTTGAGTTTTTCTCCTGAATCCCAGTGCATGCTCACTGTCAGGGATAACAGCGCAAACCTAAGCTCTGTAAACTCTCTTTTCTTCTGCATTAGATAATAGTAAACATCTGCAAAATGAAAATAAAATCCTCTTCCCTTATGGCAAATAGCAACACTGATGCTCCCTTGAATCTCTTCCACCGATCACAGTTGAGGAGAAAAAAATAAAAGCAGTAAATACCTGAATGCTTGGTCAGTTCATGTTGTAGCTGAAAGATGTTTGATGGAGCATATCAATGTTTTTGACCCATGAAATGCTGAAGTGAAGCGGACCTGCAGGGTGTAACACACTCGGCACTGTGTGTGTTGGACCTCTGCTCTAGCAAACACAAACAGCCAGCAAAACAGTTTCGTTCCATACAGAAGTTATGCATGCAGAGAGGTTTGTTTTGCAACTAATTAGGACTTCGTGCAAAAAGGGTGTCACATCCTCCAGGCAATTTGACTAAGTGTATAAAAGCATTTGCTACGTCGAACTCTTCTAATCACTTTTCTTAAACTCTTCTCCTTGGTGATCCGGGTAAGTCAATTTTGAATCAATTACTTATTGCTATCTAAATATTATCAAATGATAGGTTAAACTTAGGAAATTGTAAGGGGTATTGTTCCAGAAAGATACTTTCTATTGTCCTTCAGTTTTATGTCAATAGACCTTTTAAACTGGAGACGTGAAAACTGGTACTCGCTAGCCACGTTAATGTTCCAGGACATTCATTTAAAGCAGGGATGATCTATACAGTTCCCTCACAGCTCTGAATATTTCTCATAATTTGACACTGGAAAGTATTCTTTCATATTATAAAGACTATATCACAGTAAACATAGATTGTCACTGAAAAAAAGAAATAATTTAAATAATCTTTAAAGTTCTCAGCTGTCTTTAATGAAGCTACACTCTATTCTCAGAGCTGAAGAGTTTGTCCTAAATATTCTCAAAATCCTATGGAGTATAGAACTCAGATTTTCTTCTTAAGAGTCATTGGGCTGCTACTTTTCTTTAAAACATATTTCTAGTGTTGAATGCCATACCTAGAAGGAGTGTCCAAATGCTCCTTCCTCGCTCCCTCATTTGCACATGTACTAGGATGAACTTCTACAAGTCATTCACTTGTGCGAGTCCATGCAGGGATCCTCACTCTTGGGCCAAGTTGCTGGAGCAGCTCTTTCCCCAGCCAAACTAACAATTTTGGAGCCAGCTCTTCAACTGGCAAAATATTCTGCTGTTGCCTGCAAGTCAATGGCACGGGTTAATTAATGTGAAAGTGCTGAAGATGCAGCTTTGAGGGCTGCAGAAGACAACAACGGTGTGTGGCTAAAACAAGAAGTCTTGATGGAGACACAAGAAATCCCCCCACATTTTGGCAGGATCCCAGAGATAATCAGTGGGATTTATTCCGGAAATCAATTTAGGCCAATCCTCTATGCCAACCCCTTAATCTCTTCCAGTTCATTTTCACACTGATAAAGTTGAGATAATTATCACTTCTCCCTCGCTCTGCTTGCCCCATCTAATTAGTGTGGGCACAATTCAGGGCAAGGATTGCATAATTAAAAGATGCCCAAGAAAAATCTGGCCTTGATAGCAGGTACAGGTTTAAAGAGCTGTTTGATTACAACTAAAAATACGGTAACATAGAGGCCAATAAAATCTGGGTGGATCTCTACCCTCGTTCTTACGTTCCACTTCTACCCAGGTGAGATAAGGTAACTTGCTTCACCGTGGCGTTTTGGTTTGGTGAGCTCTGAGAGGCTTAAAACTGAAATCGGGAACATGGAGCAGCACTTGGTGCTTAGAATGGTGTTTGAATATGCAGAAGTGAGAGAGAGCAGTGGAATAGGGTAGGAGTTAGAGGAGGAGAAGCAATAGGACAAGACCACATTAGGCTGAACATGGTAGTGGTCTAAAGAAATATCGTCAGGTGGTCTAAAAGATATTAGGATGCAATGACATTCTAGGCTTACTTGAGAAGAAGAGTTACTGGATGGAAGGAGGAAACTGGGGGAACATCTATCTATCAGCTGAAATATCTGCACTTTCTAGTTCCCTGTATGCGTATAATCATGCTATCTAACCTGAGAATCCACCTTCTCAAAGTTGTGGTGCCTGATACGTAAACATGTTGCTGGACTAATGCCTGCCCTTCTCTGCTCCTCTCCTGCTGTGTTTCAGGTCTACATCTGTGCCATGTCTCTCTATGACGAGTGCTGCGTGCCGCCAGGGGTTGTCTGCCCCGAGCCCTTTGCCCTCACCTCCAACGAGACCTGTGTCATTAAATACCCCGACACGATAGTGGACCTAGTGGACCCTGACTTGCCTCCTCGTTCTGTGATTTATCCCGGCCCAACTCTCACCACTTTCCCGCAACAAACCATAGTGGGATCTACGGCCTTGTTCGATCTCGGGAGTTTTCCTGGCTCCAAGGGATCTCTTGGGTTGAGGGGCTTGTGTGGTTCTGGGACAGCGTTTAACTCAGGATTATCACTCCTTGATACGGGAAATTGTAATCCCTTCTCTCCTCCATTCTCCAAGCCATTTTGCTATAGAACTTGCAGGCCAACCTAAATTCCATGTGAATTTCCATGGATTAAGTACAAAGCAGAATTGAAAAGTAAGACAGATTGTGGCTAAGCTTTACGGATAATGGATTGTAGAAGTGCTGAGCTCCTGCAGGGCTCATAAGTACGCGGCATCCTGGCATGAGACCTGCGCAAGGACTAGAATTCCCAGAGGCCAAGAAATTGAAATTTTGGGTTTAGATCTTTATTCAAAGAAATAAAAAGGAAAAAATTCTATGAAACAAGAATTCAAAAAAAAAAGAAAAAGATTTTTGGCTTGGTAAAAATGTTAAACTTCAATAAATTAATTTTTTTTTTATCCCAACATTGACTTTTGATTATCAGCTCCTCTTGAAATAAAAAGCAGAAAATCATGCTTTCAAATTATACAACTGAAAATCTTGAGTTCCAAAATGCAGTTTTGCCAAAATAGAAATTCATGTGTATATTTTTGCTGAAGCAGCATTTACCATCAGGGGAAAAAAAAATAAACAAAACCCAAACACCTATCAGCTCTACTTGGCATTTCTGAAAATTAGGCATTTGTTAGTCTTGCTTGTGCTTTATTTCCTCTTAGACTTGTGGTGTAACAGCTTACCAGCTTATTTTTCTGCCTATGCTCCATTTATGCAAACCAGGGCAAAAAATAAAAGCAAAGAAAAATGACAACTACAACAACAAAAAACACTTCAAGTAACTGAAATATCAAATTTTCTTGTAAAATAATTCTGATCAGTCAGAGAAAGAAGAACAACCTATGCAAAATCACAGACCTGGAGATTCATTACAGACCCTCATGAAGTCCTGGACCGCTTCTATCTCCTGTCTACCTTATTTTGCACATGTATATTCAGCTTCTCATGCCCATTAAACATTATCATGCAGCATAACATCCACTTTTTGGTTTTCCTTTTTTCCTCTATGTTTCATTTTTGAAATAATTCAAATCCCCTGCACGTGCACCTGCCACCTGCAGAGGGGCAAGCCCCAGAGCAGCATCAACTAAGTCATCGCCTGATATTACCAAACCTTGTCATTTTTTTCAAGAATCTGTCAGGAGCACATTTCTCCATGGAATAAAGACACTCCCGGGAAATCTCTGGCAGTGCAGATGCCCGCACTGTTTCTAGGCTGAGCATTTACATGCTCATGATCCCACTCCTGAAGAGGCTTCATGCACCAAGCAGAAGAGCAATTCTGCTTCTAAATACCTAAGTTTTTGGCAATTGCTCTTGGGAGGATCACTGTTCACCCTTCCTCCGTTACTCTGCACCAAATACATTCAAAAATTATTGAAAAAAAAAAAGGAGAAATGTAGGCAGATTTTTTTAGCTGGGTCTATATTTCAGTAAATCCACAAAATTTAAGTCAAATTTTGCTAGAATCAGACATGAAAACTAGTACTTCACAGGATTTTGAAGCAGAGACCTTTCCCCGGTTGTCATTTCTGCACGAGCCCATTTTTTTGCAACAGCCTTTCCCATCTTCCAGGATGTTTTCACCTGCTAACTCACTTGAGTTCCTGAAGTCTGCAAAATTAAAAGGACAACATCTTTTTTTTTTTTTTTCCATAAATTAAACCTAATTTCTGATGGATGCTGCAAGATCCCTTCAGTAATAACACATATCTTAAGTTTTCTGAGAGTTTCACAAACATTAATTATATTTGTACACAAGCACAACAGAACAGCACGTTTGCAGCTGTTGCAAAAGAGTGGTTGCAAAACACAGCAAACACCTTTGAATTTAGACATGCAGATGTTGAGCAACATCCACACTTTGGAAATACTTGCATGATGGTGGCAAGTGTCGCTTGCCACATGGCAGCATCGTTTTACGTGAAAATAAAAGAAGCTGCTTATTTGTATTTCTTTTTAATGGGTTCTCTTTGTTCTCCTGGGCAACCCTCCATGATGCCTCCTGTTTTGCAGGGGTTTAAAATCTGCTCTCATGGCCTTGCCCACTTCCCATGCAGCTGTGCTTTAAGAGAAACAAAGCCTTCCTGCAAACTCCCTCTCTTGGAATCCCTGAAACAAGATCATTCACAGAGAATCTCCAAATGCCTCCAGGGAAAGGATTTGGAAATGCTTTTGCCTTTGCTTGAATTTACATAGGCAAAGGGCTGTGCTATTAAACAGTTAATGTCACCTAGCTCAACATGTTCTGAAGCTTGATCTTTACCAAGAAGTAGCTATTTACTGGGATTCATCTGATAATAAACCCCCAATGTGCAAGGGGATACTTCATCATTTTACCTCCAAGGTGCAGGTTCTTGTGTGCCATCTCAGAATCACACAGAATCACAGAATGGTTAAGGTTGGAAGGGACCTCTAGAGATTATCTGGTCCAACCTCCCTGCTCCAGCAGGAGCACCTAGAGCACATGGCACAGGGTTGCATCCAGGTGTATTTTGAAGGTCTCCAGAGAAGGAGACTCCACGACCTCTCTGGGCAGCCTATTCCAGGGCTCTGGCACCCTCACAGGAAAGAAGTTCTTCCTCACATGGAGATGGAACTGCCTGGGTTTCAGCTTGTGCCCATTCCCCCTTGTCCAGTCACTGGCCACCAGTGAGAAGAGTTTGGCCCCGTCCTCCCTACGTTCTGCCCTCGGTACTTGTCCATGTTGGTCAGATCTCCTCTCAGTCTTCTCTTCCCCAGGCTAAACAGGCCCAGCTGGCTTAGTCTTTCCTCATACGATAGAGGCTCCACTCCCTTAATCATCTTCGTGGCCCTACGCTGGACCCTCTCTAGCAGCTCCACGTCCCTCTTGTCCTGGGGAGCCCAGAACAGCACCCAATGCTCCAGGTGCAGCCTCTCCAGAGCTGAGGAGAGCGGCAGGATCACCTCCCTTGACCTGCTGGCAACACTCCTCCTGATGCAGCCAGGATCCCATTGGCCTTCTTGGCCACGAGGGCCCATTGCTGCCTCATGGTTAACTTGTTGTCAACCAGGACTCCCAAATCCCTCTCTGTGGAGCTGCTTTCCAGCAGATCAACCCCTAATCTGTACTGGCATCTGGGGTTATTCCTCCCCAGGTGCAGGACCCTGGGATCTCCCTTCCTTGTTCTCCCAAACAACCTTTTCTGCTCCACTCCTAAATTTACAGTTTCTGTTACCCTATTTATCCAACTCTTCGGTGTGCTCTCTCAAGGAGCTGCTGGGTAGCAACTCCCCACTTTGGGCTACTTTAGAGCATAGGAGCTGAAAACTCCTGACTCTTTTTTGTTTTTGCACACAAAATCCTAGAAGAGACTAAATCCACCTGCATCTTTCTGGATTTCTACATCCACGTATTAAGTAACAATATCCTCCTAAGGCATACGTATGACCACGGTTCCCAATACACCGTGACCAGTCCCAGAGCTCCCTTGGCTCAGTGGCAATGGCAAGTCCTGGTCCACAGCCTGATCCTGTTGTGGGGCCACGTTTGTGAAGAACTGCTGCATGAGACAGGGATGACTCACCACGAGGCCGTGGCTTGCTAAAAATACCCGTACAATTTATTTACGTTCCTGCAGTTTCTCCCAGTTCGCTGATGCTGCTCACCGTACCACGAAGTGCCTTAAATACCCAGGTAGATTTGTGGGATCCCTTGGGGAGCTGAGTGTGGGGAATTCCCCTGTGAATCATATCCTGGAGGATGCTGATAGCAGAGACATTTGCAAATGCTCTGGGGCTTTTTGCAGGTGCATCGTGATATGGCTTCACACGTCATTGGTGTCTTGACCATGAACTAAGTGATGGTGTCACAGGACTGAAAAATAATGAAAAATAACCTTCGCTTTTATATGCCAAGATCACTCCTGTTGGCCCTTGACTAACACAGGTCAAGAAGAAATAGTTATTTTTCATATTTGTCACAAAACATCCTGGGATGGAGCTTCCACAGCCCCTCTGGGCCCCTTCCCTTGATTGTTCTCATGGGGAAAAATTTATCTCAGCCTGGATCTCTCTCTTCTCACTTCATACACCAGTCCCTGCCTCCATGGTCTCAGCACAACTCACTCAAGAGAAGTCTGCAAGTTAGAGGTGACAAGTGAAGTCACTGGACCTGCTGCCTTCTGCATCACTCCCTCCAAGTGCACAGTGACGGGCTGGGAGGAGAAGACTAAAGAAACTGGGAGAACTCAGAGGGAAACCAAGGCCAGCTATGCAGTGCCGTGTGAGGCTACAAGAGGGAGCTGCAGAGGCAACACGGGACCTGGTTAATTGGCATCTCGCACCTATGACTCCTTTCTGTACTACACCAAAGCACAGAATTACATCTTCATTCTCCTTTTTTCTCCCCCGTAAATTGGCCTCCAAAGTTTCACCTGAAAATTCTGCACTTTTCTCTCCTGCCCAACTCCCTTTGCTTCCTTTCCTTTAAGTTTTTCATGCAAACTAATCATCTTTTCAAGGCTGGAGGTTGTTTTTCAGTAATAGTCTAGTTCAGCCCTGAGTTCTCCCAGAGGCCTCTAAAGCCTAGATATTAAGTTGGTGAAGATGTGTAAAAGCCAGGGAGTCCCAGCCCCACAGCAGGGACCTGACAACCTACAAAGCGCCAGTGCCACATGCTTCATCTGCCCACATCTTGCAGCAAAATGTTCCCTTTTCACCACCGAATCTTACCGGAGCATCAGCAGCAAAGAGACTATTTTGTAGAAGTGACAATTGCACTGGGAGAAAACCCTCATCTTCTCATTCTCCCCCATCACACACTCCATCTGCAGGTTTTTATTTATTATGCTACTTATGCTGTAAATGAGAATTTATGCGATGTCTGTGGAAACACCCAGAATAATTAAACGCCATGAGAACGCTGCGAGGATTGAAAACATTTCACAAACACGCTGTAATATGTTGCCTATGCAAATAGTTGGATTATGACAATAAGCAGCGTGTGACGCCTTGCATTGGGCAACAGGATCGCTTTGAGGGAGGCACATCAAGGTCATTGCTTGCACTGTCCTAATTAGACCAGGACTCGTTGCCTCCACTTTCCCTTGAATTTCTTATGAAAATAAAAAACATTAAGCAGATGAGTTTTTGCTGGTGCAAAACACAGTGGATCCATCCACTATACTTCATAACTGATAAACTTTGGTAACGATCTGGACTTATATTTCAGTTTTTGCTTGCCTAATGGGCAGTTTTTGCTGATATAACACAGCCATGATGTCAGCAAGCTCAGCGTCTTTGAAGCCGAGGGGTGGATGATGCCAATGTACATCAGCAGCATTTTCTCTTGGTTATTTCTTCATTCGCAAGTGCTCCTGACTCAGCTTTAAAAACAAAGGATTTGTGCTCTGAAGTCGTGCAGCACCGGCTGGACCACGCAGATCATATCTTTGCGAGGAAAGGATTATAAACACTGTCCCTGCCTTACACAGGGATATAATTTTCTAAAGTGTTTTTCTTTAAATTAATAGCTGCTTAGGATATAAATATTCATATTGTGGGGTATACAATGCACATCACTCTGCCTTGCATTATCTTTATTACCATTGCTATTCACTCCTAGAGCAAAGAAAAATTGGGGGGGAAAAAAAGAGCAAATTGCTGCATTTGAAAAGAATAAATTGTTTTGCAGTTAAGGAACTGTATTAACACAACACCTGGGATTCAGTCTCTGTTGTGTCAGGCATCTCTCAAATGACAGCTCAAGAAAACTCTACTGGGATCTTTTTGCAGGGTGCATTTCACACTACAAATGTAATTTTAGGCCAGAGTTGTTCAAGGAGGTTTTCCAGCAAGAAATCCCCCTGAAGTTAGAACGAAAAGACACTGAAAATATTAAAAATAAACATGTATATATTCTGCTGTATGGCAAGGTTCTCCGCGGTACATGATGCTCAGACTCCCTATTATAAGCAAACAAAGCAGGTGCCTGGAGAACCTCATCGCAGGACTCGTCTGCCTGGAAATCAGTGACACACACCGAGGGGCTCAAAATGCCCATTTCCCCCTCCTTTCCAAGCCTGGCATCTCTGTGAGTGACACTTGGTACATAAAAATACCAAGTGCATTTAAATGAATCAGAACAACCATTTTTAATAGGTATGCTTTTTATGTATTTTACCAGACACCTAAAGACCTCCCAGGCTCCAGGCTGAGGAGTTTATTGGAAATAACCTGGAGACATTGAGAAAGGAGATTTCAAAGAGCTTCAGGAATGTCTGCCTCTGTGTTATATATGGAGATTATTCTACGTGAATACAAATAATGCCTTAGTGGGGTTAGACTGCTCTGACCTCATACAGAGCAAAAGAGACAAGACACTCGTTATATCAGCTCCTAATTTTAAGCTTCAGCATTTGAAACAGCTTGATTTGGATTGAAGAGACAGTTCCTAAGACTTAGACTGGCCTAGATAAGAGCAGACACAAGCTGACTTAACACGACATGAGCTGAGAAACAAGCCCTGAGTTTCTAAAGATTTATCCAGGCACTGAGAGGAAAAAATAGGTGTTGGCTTGTGATCTCAGTAAGGAAAACAAGTCTTGGTGACGTCTTCTGATGGACGTCCTGTGACTGCCCGTTCAGTCATGCTATTTGCAGAGATAAGTCACAAGAAGCGCATAAAAATTAGAAACACACCAAGAGTTGATGAAGTCGGTGGAGCAGGAAACCGGGAGATGAAAGGCGCCTGCAGGTTACAATCTGCATCTCCTACCATGACCAAACGCAACCTCAGATAATCAAAAGCAGCAAGGAAGAGCAATGACAGCAACTGGGGAGGATCGGGTAGTTTGCTTCATGTGTAATTAAAGCCTTTTATACAAAGAGTGTCTCTGTGCCTCCGGGCGATCCCAGCAAGGGTATAAAAACGCTCTCAGTGCGAGGCTTTTTTTAGCTACTTCTCTTGACTTGTTCTCTCCGGTGCACTGAGTAAGTCTGTTTTGACAACTATTAAAAAAAAGATCTTGAGTTTAATTTTGCTTTAGACAGGATTTTGCTGAAATTGGAACTAATTCCTGCATAAATACTCTGACTCTTGGATATTAGTAAGTATTTTTCTGGTGATTTTTCTAGAGATATATTTTAACAGATAATGCTGGATAAAGACTGTAAAAATAAAATTCTGGGTTTCTCAAGATGCCTTTGGGGCTGTTAATTTTATGTGAGAACGAGGACTATCAAGCTCTTAGTTCCGAGAAATCCTCAAAAGCGTTTCAAGAATAGATACTAGCTTTGGGTTCGCTTATGGGGCTCATATGGGGATTCCACTGCTGTTACATGCAGATGTGGGGGGATTTCATTGGTAACTAGAAGTGAAGCCTCTCTGGTGTTTTGGGTTGGTTGTGCACAGCTAGAGAAACACAGCACTGCTTTTGCTTGAAACCTTGCCAATCTTAATTTTGAGTCTCCCTGAGCAAGTCAGGACCAGATGCAGATATTTTAATATAGCTAGAAACGTTCGTGTCTAACTACTAACACACAACTTTGCTGCTGCTTTAATGTACTCCTGCAGAGGTGAAATTAAGATTTTGTTGTCAAAGCTAAGCTCTAACCTGAGGGTATTGGGGGAAGTTTCTGTGCACACTTATTTTTCCCAGCATGACGCATTTGAGGACATTTTTACTTTCCTCTGAAGATATTTGAGACAGGAGAATAGGTCGAGCAGCTCCTTGCCTGGCTTGTCCCTTCAGTGCCGCAAACATCAGCGTGAAGCAGCACAAAGCTCCAGAAGTCACAGAAAGCTGCTTTGAAGAGATTTTTTTACTTTGTTCTTGGCAGTTTAATAGCTCCTCTGATGGCAAGCATTGCTGGCTCTATATTTAAAGTCTAGATCCCAAGTCCTCCTCCCCTTTCCTAGAGTTTTGGGACAAGAATTTTACTTTACACCAGACAACTGGACTTACCTGGGAGTAAAACAAGACTTTTTGCTTATTCATCACTATACAGCATTGCTGATTTATAACTTTAAAGTAAGAATTAGCGCAAAACTACTGTGACAATGCTAAGGTTTAATAAGAAATAAACACTATTAAATCTGTGTGCCCTGTGCTGAAGCTGCAGCATTCTCACTTGATTCAAAAGCATCACTCATCCACAGTGTAAAATAAGAGAAAAGGAAAATAGCAGGAGGAATTAAGCCAGATGTAAACTGTGCGAGAAACCAAGAACCTGAACGCAACACAAAAAACTCACTAGTTTGGGTATGCAAAGAAATCCATGTTCAGCTGTTCTGACACCAGCTTCTTGCACAGTCACAGAGAATCAAGATAGACCGAGCACTTTACACTTATACCTATAGGAAATGGGTTTTTTCCCCCCCTCCCCAACACCTGCAGGTGCTGCCTGAGAAGCTGCATGTGGGAGGAGAAGAGGTGATGTCAGAACAAGTCTAGCCTGTCCTGGCTCCAGGAACATCCCAGAGGGCTTGGAGGCTTTGAAGATTGTTTGGGAGGCAGCTCCCAAGAATTTTTTCTCCCAGAGAAGGAGAAATAAAGTGCTGAAAATAAGGCAGAAAACAATTATTAGAGAAGACAAATAGACACAAGCCAGGCAAAGGCAGCAGCCCCACACTGCTCCCTCTTATCCAAATTTCTGCTCTGCCTAAACACCTGCTGCAGCTCAGCTTAGGAAGCCTCACCCCTGGCTCACAGCCTTTTCCTTGTCCTGCAGCTAAATTCCAGGTTTCCCCCGATGGCTTCGGAGCAGCTGGCATCGGCCGCACCGTGTGAGGCCAAGTGTCCCCAGCCCCTGGCCACCAGCAGTAACGAGCCCTGTGTGGTGGCCTGCCCCGACTCACGGGTGATCATCTTCCCGCCGCCCGTCGTGGTCACCTTCCCAGGGCCCATCCTCACCACTTGCCCGCAGCAGACGGTGGTGGGAAGCTCAGAACCGCCCGAGGCGGCGCTGGCTGAGCCCCCGGCTGCAGCACCGCTGGCTGCTGAGGTGGCCGGGCAGCTGGAGTCGGCTGCTGAGAAACTCACCCCCCAGGTGCTCTCCCGACCAGAGCCGCGATACATCCCCAAGTACTCCTACACCTACTCTTCCCAATGGACGCATCCATGCAACTCGTACCGCTCCGGGAAACGGTGGACATACTAATCCCAGGTGCTGCCACACGGAGTCAATGTGGAGCAGTGGAAGAAGCTCAGGTCACAAATTGAGGGAGGAGCAGAGTGGAGACGAGCGCTGGGTGCCACCCAGCCCCAGCTGAAGACAATGAGATGAGCCCCAACCCAGCACCTTCCATGCAGGCTCAGGTGTGCAGCCCCTTGTTCCTCCTTTATGTTAGATTTGTTCTCTGCCAGCTTTGCAGTTTAGTCATCTGCTTGCACTGTGCTTTGTCCTGTCCTAGTTATAGTATTGACTTTGACACTGATTTTGGATGCTAGACATAGCCCACAACTGCACAGAAGCAATGTGCTTCATGGGCTGCATCACCTTGACCCCAGCCAGTGCCTGTGGAAACCTGCAAAGTCTTCATACCCTGTACAATTTTGTTCCCAAACTGTAGAAAAGCTGTCTCATTCCAAATAAATTTTCTGTTCCATAGAGTGTCTCTGGGTGTTCTTAGCCTTGCAATCATGCCTTTCTCTTTCACATTTTGGCTAGATTTAAAGCAGATTTACATACAGTTGTAGGCAGTCTATGTTTCTTCATGTCCAAATGTCGCAGAATCCCAAGAATCCTCCTCTCCACAGTTGTTACTGCTTACCTATGTTCGCAGTCCCATTAGACAGGTGATGAACGTTGACATCACCCAGAGCAATCTAAGTCCTGGACATCTGCAAACTGCGGTGCCCGCAGTGGCTCAGAAAGGGCTCCAGCCCAAATTTTCTGCATCTGTCCTGGGATAGAGGGTCCTCCCAGCACTTTGTCCCAAAGCAAGACTCCAGCCACTGCCAAGGAGAAGGGGATTCTTGTGCAAGACCCTTGTGCAGATGACCAGGGTTGAGGCTGAGCCAAACTCCTTCACCATTAGTGGGACATGGAAGAAACATCACTTTGGCTCCTGTTGTAAGCTTTCCTTCATCCTTTATTCCCTGGGCATTAGGTACCTAAAATTATTTCCCCTATATTCCCTTTCTTTATAAACCTCTATCCTTTTCCTGAAGCATAACTGGGGAAGACATCCTTCCAAAAAACATCCCACTTGCTTAATTTTAATTCCGATGTGTAACAATAAAAAATACACTGAGTTCTTAGCTTTGAATGCATTTTCCTGCAAAGAAGGTAACAGTTTGCTGGCAACTTAGCTATACTAAATTTCAGAATTTTTTTTGGAGACTTTCATAATATCCAGAAAACTCTGGAGACATCCCACTGGCCGTACAACACCTAACACCAACGATTAGTTGTAGTTATGTATGTCAGCATCATGAAGAATAAGAAGGGCAAACTCTGATCATGCACTGAGGAATCTTTAATGGAAAAAGGCATAAAAAATTACAGAGGAGACAAAAGAGTTCAGAAACAACAAAGTGCAAGTCTGACAGTTATAAGGTTTGAGACAAATCACAATGCAAAATTTCACCCAAAACAATTCTTAGAGCAGGAGCACTGCAGCAATACAGAGCAAGCTCCCCAACCTTGAGTACCGTTGGGCCACATGCCAAAGATGAGAAGATATCAGAGCTGAGAACAAGACCACATTTCTGGAAAGTCCTGACTCACAAGCTTCCACCATAGGGCAAGGAGCTTTCTTCTGCACTGTGAGACAGAAGAGGCAAGCAAACATGGGGGAGGAGATGAGGAAGAAGCTACAACATCTAAGGGCCAGTGACTTAGCAGGGCCCACAGTTGCCGTTGAGGTAGCGGTGGCCAAAGCCCCGGGCCCCATAACCACAGCTCCCAAAGAACCCAGAGGCCCCGTAGCCTCCAAAGCCTCCATAGCTTCCAAGGCCTCCATAGCCCAGATAGCCCCCACGGCCTCCCAACGCCCCAGAGCTTCCAAAGGTGCCACCAAAGGGCGTTCCAACGGCAGGGACTCCCTGGGAGCCAACGATGCTGGACTGCGGGAAGGAGCTGAGGATGGGCCCGGGTAAGGTGACCACGGAGGCTGGGGGCTGGATGACCACGGTGGAGTCGGGGCACTGGCGCACGCAGGGCTCGTTGCAGGAGTCGGCGAGCGGGGCCGGGGTGGCCACCCCGCA
>VZSV01000751.1:12135-24168 GCA_013398735.1 Nothocercus julius
GGTGGGGGGTTGATCTCCCCTTCCCTGGGGGTCCCCAAAGGTGCTGGAGCTTCCTGACCCATCGGGCCATCCCCCCCTTGCAAAAGGCGCCTCGGAGTCACTAAATGGGGCCGTTAAAGCTTCTCCGGGGAGCCGCGGTGCCCCCGCGGTGCCGGTGCCGCCGTCGGTGCGTCCTCGCCGGCGGCCACTCCACCCGGTTGAGGTTTCAGTGCCTTCGGGTTCCTCCCGGGACTGCCGCGCGTTTCCTTAGCCGTGGTGGCTCCGGCGCGCGTTCCGTGCACGCACTGTCTGCCTTCGTTTCCGATCCCAGGCTGCCCTCCCTCGCTGGGTTGCTCAGTCGAACGGTCGCTCCCTGCGGTTGCCGTCCTCCCGCATCCCCTCTCGGCTGCTGCGTCTCTTAGCGAGGCTGCAGCTGATATCGCTGCGCAGCATCTGTTAGCTCTGCCCCGGCTCTTGCTCTGAGCGGTCCCTCGTGCTTCCCAAGGGAGCAGCGTTATCCAGGGAACGCGCAGTTTGTGTCCGTCGAGGCTCCTTTCCCTCCAAAGCCCCCAGCAGCTAACGCCATTCACGCTCTTTCCTTTGGTGGTCGTTCCCTCGAGTTCCCTCTGTAGCTCCCTCTGCAGTGAGGCCTAAAAGACCCTAAAGAAAAATGCGGCAGGTTAGGAATTGGTTTCCTCCTCCTTGGAAGCTGAACTTCCAAGATGGATATGGTAGGGCCAGGGCGAAGCGTCGCTGTAACTGCCTGGGGCCATGGGATGCCATGAGAATCCTCTCCGCTGATGAGTTTTCTCTCCCTTTCCTCCCTAGGAAAGTGAGGATGGCATCGAAGGAGATGGTGAGTATCGCTACTCCCTGGCACGAGCGTCTGCACAAAAGTGTGAAAAACGTCTTTCTCATAAGTTTGGCCCTTATTATCCCACATATTCCCTCCCGGCAGTAGACAAACACGGAGGGCAGGGACAGTGCTTCCCAAATCCACCTTTTCCTCCTCTGTGAATCGGTCGTGGCGTCTGTGAGACGCTCAGTACAGTGCCCTGACTTCCCCTTGGCATTTGCCATTTCCGTGTTGTGCCCGGAGAGGATCTGTTCTCAGGGGAAGGGCCACTCTGCTCCTGCCTCCGTGCCAATCTCCTCTTTCTCTCCACAGCCGTACTCTCTGATTACGAAAGCGCCGAAGACTCGGAGGTAAGAGGAGCCTCTGCGCTGATGTTCCACAGAGCGGCCGCGTCCTGCCTAATTTTAGCACAAAACCCAGTTTGTGCCCTCGTTTTCTTCCACTGACCCCATCCGTAGCGATTGCCTTTTCTCTCAAGGTAGCAGCTCGTACGCTTGGCACCCTCTGTGTGCGGCCTCCGCTGTGGGACTCTCCTTGAGGCCAGGAGGAAAAACCTTTCCCAGCCTGATCCCTCTTGCTGGACAGCTCTCCTGGGCGCCGCGCGCCGCTCCATGCGGCTGTTGCTGAGTCCATCCCCAGCTGGAAGCTCCTGGTGCTGCTGCCGGGGAGGATTTGGGACCAGATTGCAAGGAAAAAAATCCCTGACTCCTCCGAGATCGGGTGCAGTGGGAATAGGGTTTTCCACGCCTAAGAAGGAGGCGGAAGGGGCAGTGAGATGCTGGTTGCATTTTAATTAGCTCGAGCAAACGCAGAGCGTGCTGCAAGGGCCGCGGCGACGCGGGTCCTGCGCCTAAAAATAATGCATGTCTGGGCTTCCCTGCCGTAAACAAAAGGAGCAGTTGATGTGCAAATACACGGCGCGGGGAGAGGAGAATAGAGCAATGTCTCTCCCAACCGTGGGGAGCTATTTTTAGTGTCAGCTCCGAGCAAGGCTTGCAGGCTCCTGGAGGTGAAACGAGGTCAGGCTCCCGCGGGCGCCGCGCTCCGAGTGAGTCACTGGGTAACTCCAGGGAATCGCGAGGCGCAGCCGTGGACCTTCCAAGGGCCTGCTGGTAGAAACCATCTCCCTCACTCGCTTTTCTCCCAGACCTGTGCAAACACTTTCATTTCAGCCAGATTGGAGACTCGCTTTGCGGGGCAGCCGGTTCCAGCTCCATGGAAATCACAGTAGTTTGATCTAATGTCAGTGGGAATTAGTGGAGAGAGTTGTTCCTTAATCTTCACTTTCTGCATAAAAAATACAGGGATAGGAAGGACCTTGAGAGCTAATCCCTGCTATAAGGGAGCTGGTTCTCTAGCAATTGGAACAGGGATCTGATTCCAGAGCTGGGGACCTCTTTGGGAATTTCCTGGAGGACCTTAGTCCATGTCTGAGTAACTCGGACTCTTTCAGGCGGAGGAGGAGGATTACAGTGAGGAAGAAAGCGCCAAAGTGGAATTGAAGCAGGATAGCAACGATTCCTGTGAATCTGCAGCAAAAGCAGAGAAAGGGAATGAGAAACATGACTCCAAAGGTGCTGTGACCGGCGAGAGGCAGAGCGGGGACGGGCAGGTAGGTGCTGAGCACGTGCGGTCCCTGGGCCACGACCGCCTTTGCGTAGGAGGATTGCTGCAGTGTTAAGAGCTGTCTGATTTTGACAGGAGAGCACTGAACCCATTGAGAATAAAGTCGGGAAAAAAGTTCCCAAGCACCTGGATGACGATGAGGATCGGAAGAACCCGGCCTACATCCCCCGCAAAGGGCTCTTCTTTGAGCACGACCTCCGAGGGCAGACTCAGGAGGAGGAAGTCAGGTATGTGAGGATCTCCCCCTCTCTGTTGGGCTAAGAGTAACCCCCAGGCCCGTGCAGAGCAGCCCAGCTTGTTGTGTTTGTGTGAAACACTGGGAAGGTGTCAGCAGGGAAGGGTCTCTCTGTGCCCTGGCCCCTTTGCCACGACTGGCTCTGGCTCTTTGCTTTGGAAAAGGAGGGACTGGGAGTGGTACGAAAAAAACGCAAGGAAAACCTCTTACCCCTGCCTGGCAACATTTACCACTTCAGAGAAATAGGGGTGGGTAGGGCAGCAGCTGCTGGAACAGGAGGAATGGGAGGAAGAAGTGGCCTGTCCTACGGACACTCTGCCCTAGAAAAGTTCTGTGCTTGGTGCTCATTGGCGCTGCCGCGTCTCCGTGGCTTTGCCCTGACCTCCTGCTTCACTCCCTGCAACTGTTCCAGGCCGAAAGGTCGGCAGCGGAAGCTGTGGAAAGATGAGGGCCGCTGGGAGCACGACAAATTCCGGGAGGACGAGCAGGCCCCCAAGACCAGGCAGGAGCTGATCGCGCTCTATGGCTACGACATCAGGTCAGCTCACAACCCTGATGACATCAAGCCGAGGAGGATGCGCAAGCCGAGGTGAGCGGCAGAGCGGCAGTGGAGCCTGGCCTGGCACCCAGGGAGGCTCCAGCCTCGCCCCGGGGGCTTCAGACTGCAGCTCCCTGGCTGTTGGTGCCGGCCGGGGGGCAGGACTGTGGTGCAGGGAGCTGGATGCTGTGTGGAGGTTCCCAGGTGCTCCTGCACCTCCTGCTTCTTGGGGCAGAAGTGCCAGGCCCAGCAGAGAAGCTCTGCGGGGTGGTTCTGTAATGTGGGTTCAAGCTCTTGTGGCAGCAAGGAACCTTCTGGAAATTAATTTTAAACCATCAGGTAGCTCAGACAGTAGAAACACCTTTCAGTGAGAGCTTTGTGTTTCACCTTGGGTTTCGTTTCCAGGCCGTTGTAGCCCTTTTTTCTCCCTCAGGTTTGGGAGTCCTCCTCAGCGAGACCCCAACTGGCCCAGCGAGAGGCCAAATAAACCGCCAAGACAGCAAGGCCCGGACAGCGGGTCAGCGCCGCCGCGGACGTTCAGCAGCAGGAGCCCTGCCGGGACGGGCAGGATGCCCCCACCCAGGAACTATCCGCGCGTGGCGGGCTACAAGGAGACCCGTCCCAGCTACCGGGCTTCGGAAAGCAGCGTCCAGCACCTCTCTCGCAACGGGGAGCAGGCCAAGCAGGAGGGCGGTTACCGAGGGAAGCGCGGAGAGCAGAGCGCAGCGCGAGACAAGTCCCCCGAGGCGGACGTGGCCCCCGTGCACGGCAGCCCTGGGAAGGACGAGGTTGCTCTGGAAAGCCAGGCCGCTAGCGCCGATGCTGCGCAGCCGCCGCCGGACAGACCGGTGGAGAAGAAGTCTTACTCCCGGGCGAGGAGGACCAGAATTAAAGCTGGGGATGCAGGAAAGCTGGCAGATGAAATACCTGCTTCGGAAGGGCTGGCACCTCTGCCACCAAAACCGGTCCAAGCGGAGACATCCCCCCCGCCAGCCAAGAGCAGCAATTGGGAGTCGCCGGGAGAATCCGGCTTGGAGGGACTGGAGCAAGAGATGACACAAATGAATCTCAATGAGCAGAGCTGGACTCCAGGGCAGTCTCAGTTCATACAGCCCCGGGAGCTGAGGGGTAAGTGCGTTCGGCCCCTTAGTTTCCTACTGAATTTCCCTCCCATCTCATTCCCGGTAGGACACAGTCCTGCTGCTGTCCTAAACATCTGGTAGTCGCTCAGTGCAGAAGTGTCTTTGCCAGAGTCCAGTCCCAGCTTCGATACGTGCTGGCGATCTGTAGTGTTGAGAAAGTTCAGTGCAGATGATCGAAGGTGATAAAAACTGAACAGAAAAACAGGACAACAGGAGCTATGGGTGGCGTGTGACTCATGGTGGGACTTGCTGCTGCGGCAGGAGTCTGTGCTGGGGATAAGGAGCGTTGTGATCAGTTCACAGGTGGGTGGCTCTTAATTGGACTTCTCTAGTGTCCCGCTCGAGGGCAGGAAGGAACTTTCCTCCACTTATTGGCAGGTTGTGCAGTAGACTGAGCTTATTTCATAGTGTTGAGACTGGGTTGCTACTAGCTAAGGCCTGCCCAGGGTTGGCAAATCCATTTGCACCTGGGAGGACGAGGAGGCAGCTCTGTTCACAGAAGCAGGATGAAGCCGAGACCTGTGGCAGAGTTAGACCCACGTGAGCCGAGAACTGAATTCCAGCTGAGAATCCACTTGAGAGGTCATTCAGGTATAATTATCTCCACAGAATTAGAGAGCCTTTTCTGGGGAGAATTAAGAGTCCTTCCCAAGAGAAATAAAACTGGAGCAAGGAGAGGGAAGCAGCTCTCTGCTTTTGTAAGTGTCTCAGGGGGGTTGGGTCTGCGCAACCACAAGTTTTCTGGCCCTGATGTGAGCAATAAAATCTATGTGTGAACAGAGCCTTAGTATTGATCACAGCCTCACTTAAAATACATTAATAGAATGAGAGCTCAAAAATACTGTGATTTACACATTCATGCATATTAGCCATATAAGTGGCCTCTGTGGGCACTTTCAGTATTTATTTTGCCCACTTTCCCTCTCTTGCAATTGCCTATAGTCAATTTGACACTGTGGTTTAAGTTGTGCAGTGTAATTTTGTTGTTTAAGTTGAAATGCTTGCAAGGTGCCCATGATGTAAGTGGTTACGCTCTATAATGAGTTTAAATTGCAGCTTGTATGGTTCCATTTGCATGTTTGGCTTCTGCTCTAAAGAGATCCTTGTCTCAGCGGGAACAGAGGCTAGTTTGGGACCTGGACTTCTGGCCGAGGATTTTTATTTATGTATTTTAAAGAGGTTTAAAAGGTGTTGAGCAGCATGGATGACTGTACAGTGATGCAACAGCTTTTAATTTGTATGGAAATATTTAAAATTGTAACCTGAGACATGAGGTTGTTTTAAGGCTTTTCATTATGAAAATGAGCTGTGTCAGTGCTTCCCATGGAGCGACGTCTCCAGCCGGCTGGCGCTCACGGCAGGGGACAGTCACTTCTGGCCGTGCCCTTGTGTCGGGCGAGGCGGCAGCTTCTGCGGAGAGCAAGTGGAAGCCATAATAACCGGCGTGTTTCTCCCTCAGGTATTCCCAACCATGTGCACGTGGGGAGCGGGCCGCCGCAGTTCAACAGGATGGAGGAAATGGTAAAGCCTGTTACGCGGAGGGCGGCTCGGATTGTCGGAAGCGCCGGAGCCGGGTGTTTATACGGCTCTATGCTCTAATGAGAAGCTGCCTGTGACACTTGAGCCTTTCCTGCTCATGTTTGTTCCCGGCGTGATCCAAATGGGATTTGCAGGGGCTGGGGGGCGAGGCGGCCAGGAGCGGGGAGCCCGTTGTCACGCGCTGGCTCTGGCTTCTTGCAGGCTGTGCAGGGGGGCCGTGTGAAACGCTACTCGTCGCAGCGGCAGCGACCGCCTGTTCCGGAGCCAGCGCCGCCGATGCACATCAGCATCATGGAAGGGCACTACTACGACCCACGTGAGTGTTTCCCTGCGCAGGCCTGAGAGCTGCTTGGGAGTCCCCTGCTCCTTCCGTGCCCTCCTGGGTGGAACAGAGCAGTGGCCTTTGTCTCTCCTTCCCTTTGTGGACATTCTTGCTCTCGCTGCTCTTGTAGCGCTGCATTCGGGTGCTGTGACTCTGTTGGCCTGCGTGTGTGGCGCGAGTCGCTGCGGCACAAATTCAGGGGAGCTTTTCCTTAGGAGCTGTTCTGTGTTGCAGTACAATTCCAGGGACCAATCTACACGCACAGCGAGAACCCTGCCCCGCTGCCTCCCCAAGGCATGATCGTACAGCCCGAAATGCACCTCCCTCATCCAGGTAAGGAAGCGGCTGCCCGGTGGCCCAGTGCAGTCCATAGTGACACCGAGTCTGTGCCCTGCCAAGGGCTCATCTGCGCCAGCCAGCGGGATCAGGTGACTCCAGTGTCACCGGTTCTGGCGCTGCCTCTGCTCCTGGGGCAAGCCAGGGAAGCCAGTTTTCCTGTGCTATAAAATGAGGGATCTGCTTCCCTCGTGCAGTGAGCCTGAACAAATACAAGTTTTAAGGAGAGACAGACGTTTTAGGGCATTACAGCCGGAGCAGGGCTGAGATAATTGGAAAGTTTTGGCAGCCTCTCGTGCAGGTGCTGTGCAGACCCTTTTGGCTGCCGGCTTTCCCTTTCGGTGGATGTGTCCACTGCCAGCCCGTGCACTGTCTCCGTTCTTTGGATGTCGCAGCTTGTAGATCAGAAAAACAGAGATGAGAGCTGCTGCCTTCAGCTCGTTTTTGTCCTTTCCCAGGTTTACATCCCCACCAGACGGCAGCCCCCATGGCGAACCCTGGGCTGTATCCTCCTGCAGTCTCCATGCCTCCGGGTCAGCCCCCTCCGCAGCAGCTCCTGGCACCTACTTATTTCTCCCCTCCTGGAGTCATGAATTTTGGGAACCCTGGCTACCCTTACCCACCAGGAGCGCTGCCCCCGCCACCCCCTCCTCACCTCTATCCCAACACACAGGTAAGGCTGGGCGTCCCGTCCCTGTGCAGGGGCCATCAAGCCCAGATGGGGGGTGTTTGGGGTGTCTCTGAGGCTCCAGGGAGAGCATGAGGGTCACCTGGGCACTTCTGTAGTGCGCAGCTGTTTGCTGCCATTTGTCTCTGCTTGTGTGGGGAGTCAAAGGATCTGCTCCTGTGTCTGCTTTGCATTTCACCTGGAATTGGGTCTCCTGGAGGCCCCATTTGTGTTGCTGGATCCCAGAACCAAGATTTTTCCCCTGCAGAATGCAAGAAACAGCCCCCAGGGAGCCTGTGAAACCACTTCGTCCCCTCCAGGCCTGTGCTGTCAGGGACACCTTGACGATTGTTTGCGAAACCCTTCCTTTCTGTTCACGAGAGCAGGGCGGGCAGCTTGAAACGGCCCCGCTGCCCAGGAAAACCCTTTGTGTGAACAGCAGTCCCCCAGGGCCGCTCTTCCCGTTAAACTTCCGACCTCTGTGTCCACAAAAGCGGCTCCGCAGAGAGGAGCAGGATCTCTGTGGGCATCCAGAGGAGAAAGCAGTGGCTCCACGGCGCACGGCTGACACGCAGTGGCAGGCGGGAGATGTGCACGTTCCCGTGGCCTGGGGACCTTCCCTGCTCTCCTGGGCCCTCGGGGCTGCCCTGCAGGGGAAATCAGGCTCCTTTGGGGTCAGGTGCGGAGGCCCCGGCTGCCTGGGAGGGATGGCAGTGCCGGTGGGGATTGTAGCCTGCCTGGTTTGCTCTGAAAAGCAGCAGCCGCTGCTGTTGGGGAGCGCCGGCGCTGCATGGTGCATGAGGCAGGCTGCAGGATGGAAGAGCCGCAGGTCGCCAAAGCCACGTGCTGCCCGCCCTGCGGAAAGCAGGAAAGAGGCCCTGGTAAGGAGGCGGCACTCCAGGAACATCCGAGCAGCTGCAATCCGGGAGCGTCCGGGCGGCTGCGCTCCAGTTTTACGGGCTGCTCTTCTTTTTCACGTGGGGAGCGCAGCAGAAATCAAACCAGACCCCGACGTGGCCTTCACCTCTGGCGCGAGGTCACGGTATCTTTTTAGGGACCAACTTTATGCTCTTAGAGACCTGTTTTATGGCCTGGAGGCTGCTGCAGGCGCTCGGTGCCCTTGCAGTGGGCGAGACGCTGACGTCTTCTGTGCTCTCCGGGAATGCAGGCGCAGTCGCAGGTGTACGGAGGGGTCACCTACTACAACACTGTCCAGCAGCAAGTGCAGCCCAAGCCTTCCCCGCCACGACGGACATCCCAGCCTGTGACCATCAAGCCGCCACCTCCCGAGGTACTGAGCCCTCCGCCTGTCTCTGTGTGAGTCTGTGCGGCTGTGTTACACCCTTGGTGCGTGTGTGCGATGCGTCAGTCTCCCTCTCCCATCCCAAAAGTGTATTGTTCCGAGAAAATCCTAAACTGTCTAATCTTTGACATGTCCCAAACCTCAGCTTCTCGTTGCAGGTGGTAAGCAGGGCTCCAGTTAATTTGAGTTTCTAAATACTTTAAATCTAAACCCACGTAAAAAGTAAGTCCAAAGTTGACTCTTGCTTTCTTTTTTCTTTTCATTCAGGGTAAAAACAGAACAGTTCTTTAAAAATAAGAGAAAAATCTGATCCTAAGCTAGGAGGCACTGATTTCTCTGGAAGAATAAAAGCTGAGACCTTAGCAGGATAGAGCTCAGAAAACAAGTAGAGAGGCTGTATGAGATGAGAACTCCTTTGTGCCGAGCGCTGTGTGTGTGTGTGCAGGAGAGCCACGTGCGTGCTTGCTTCCCTTTATAATCTCTTCCGTAGCAAACGGGAGTTGAATGAAGCCGAATCCCGGCAAGCCCGGGCGGGCAAGTGCCGCGTGTTTTCCTGTGCCGGGAGAGGCGGCACGTGGTAGAGCAGAGGCCTGGCGGGAGCCGCCAGGGAGGAGCTGCTTCCCTGCCTCCTTCCCCACCTGGGAAGCGCGCAGCTGCTGCAAATGGCTGCGCAATACCCCTATAAAGGCGCCCTTTGAAATGCCTCGTGGCGGAGGAAACGTTGCCGCTCGCGGCAGCCGGAGCGCATGGCTCGAAGGGAGCCCCTTTTCCCCGGAGCAGGCGCGGCGGGAGGGCGGCTGCGGCGCGCAGCGCTCTGAACCTGCCTGGGGCGGCCTGACCCTCGGCTTCCTCTCTCCCTTCCCTCCATCCCCTTTCCGCAGGACGGCAAAAGCGAAAAGTCAAAGGAGAGGAGCAACACGTAGGGACGTGGCCGTGGGAATCCCAACAGCAGACTTGGCACCTCAGCAAGGAGGAAGCTCCTTGGAAAAGGCTCCTTCCCTGCGCTGAGGTGAGGCGGCAGCCTGAAATCTGCTGCACTGTCTTGTGCTCGGGGCCAGGCCCCTGCCCGCTCTGGTTTCACTGGTGCCCTCCCGGTGTCTCTCGCTGCTGATCCGCCCTCCTTTCTCCTCCCCTCACTGGGGCAAGTGGAAGAACCGACCGCCAGAGTTGGGCCTTGGCCACAAGTTCTCGCAACTTCCCCCTTTTACTGAGCGCCTGCCCTTTCCCCTTTCTAGGATGTTCAACTAAAAAGGCTTGATTGTGGTCTCTGTTTTTATTTAAGAAATGAACCGGCTCCTCCAGTAAAGCTGATTTGTTTCTTTTGGGTATTTTGAATCTGTTTGTCTGGCTAGCAGGAACGTCACATCCCCCTCCTAACGCCACCGCTTTCCCCCTTCGCTCCCTCCCGGAGACAGCTGATCAGTTAATTCTTGTTTTCGATTCTCTTTTAAATTAGCAACTTTATTTCTGCCATTGTTAAGGATAGAAAGGGCAGCTGAGTGTTAGGAGCCCGTTGGGACCGTGCTGCCCGGGCAGTCGCCACTTAATTTAGAAGCTCCTCCTGGTTCTTTTTTGGAACAAGCCCTGTCAGTAGCTGCGCTGGTGCCCGAGCGCGCTCGGAGCTCCGGTGGGATAGCAGCCCGTGAGCCTGAGCGCAGGGCAGCCCCTTCCCGCCGTCACAGGCGCATCTTGCAGAGCGGTGGGACGCGCTCGCGGTGCCCGGCGCCCGCGGGCGGCTGCAGCAGCAGCAGCAGCCGCCAAACCAGCTCGACGGGGCCCGCGTGCGACTGATGCGCTTCCAGCGCTCGCGTGTTGCTGCCGGGGAAGGGGAAGGCGCTGTCCCGACGCGCCTGGCCGCATCCAGCACACTCCGATCCCGCCGGAGGAAGCGCTCCAGCCGGGCGCCGACCAGGTGCCTCCCTGCGGCGCCCTCCTCCTTCCCTGCATCAGGATCCACGCAGCGGCTGCCAGGCGAGCCGGGGCACCCAGCGCCGATGCCGCGGGCACCGCAGCCGGCTGCCCCCTGCGCTCCGCCCAGCCTCGCGCCCCTTCCCGAATCCCATTAGGAAACGGGGCTGCGTGGGGACCGTGCGAGCGGGAACCTCCTTCCTCCTCGGCGCTCCCTGCGCGCACCGGCCCCCCAGCACCAACCCTGCTCTGTTCATTGCTTGTAACCCCACGACCTTTTGTGCTTAATTTCAGATGTCAAACGCTGTTTTAAAAGCAGAAATCCTTTATGTTTTAACTGTACCTGTTTCTCTGCCTTAAGGCTGCCATGTATCCTCCACCGTATCGGGCGCCCGGCTGCCACCCTCGAAGACCTCGCTTAGGGCACGGTGATGGGTTTGGTTTGGTTTGCATTCCTGTTCGCTGGCAGCGCGCGTTTGTACCCAGCCTTGTGCCGACACGGACACGAGAGAACGTTTCAGTCACCGGCTCTGTGTGTGTCTCTTCCCTCGGGCGGCTCCGAGCGCGGCCGGGCCGCGTCCCTCTCGCTGTCCCGGGCCGCAGCTCCTGCGGAGGGAGGGAGCCCCTTGCGCGCAGCGCAACGGAACGGCTGCCACGGGAGCGCGGCGCCCGCGCGGCCCCTCCTGCAGCCCCCTCCTCCCTGCCCCGTGGGCACCCGGTGGCTGCAGATCCCCCTCTCCAAGCCCCCTGCCCAGGACAGCAACGTCCCCTCTCCTTGACCGCGGCCTCTGTGTCCCTTTGCCCTCCGGCCCCTGGGTCGGTGGCCGTGCGAAGCCCCCGGCTCCGAGGGCTCGTTCCCCCCGCCCCCTTTTCCCAGGCTGGAGCCTGCCCGGGGTTAACGCGCCGGCGCGGGACCGGTTTCTTCCCTCCCTGTAATTTCTCCTTCCCACACAAGGTCTGTTTTGAGCAGCGCCTGGAGGCTTCACACCCCCGGCTCGGCTGCCGGGGCGGCGCGCGCGGCCGCTGCCAAGGGAGACGCGCTCGGCAGGGCAGAGCCTGCTCCGCATCCCGGCTCTTTAGGAGAAATAACAGCAGCTTCATTAAGCTAATAGCTCCTTCTGCGCCAGCGGGACCAGCCCTGCCCGGCGCCGGGATCCGGCCCGGATCTGGGCTGCATTTCCCAGGGGAGCGCGCGCTCCGACCCCGCTCCCTGCCTCGGTTTCCCCTCCGTCTCTGCCCTCCGGCAGCTGGAGCAGCTGCGTGGGGCTGGGCTGCAGCCAGAGCTTTGGGGGGGATTTTGGAGCCAGGCAGCTCCTGAGGGGCTCGTTGGCCCCACACGTCCAGCCGGGCACCGGAGCCCCTTGGAGCGTGCGTTGGCTCCGGGAGCCTTCCCGGCTCCGCAGCCGCTCCGAGATGCTGTTGCCAAGCAACGGCCATGCCGCGGCAGCGCGGGAACAAAGCAGGGACGGGGGGGGCCCCAGCCCTCCCTGTGTCCCCCCCACATCCCCTTCTGTGTCCCCCCCACATCCCCTTCTGCATCCTCGCCGCGTCCCTCCCTGCACCTCCCCTGCATCCTGCCCAC
>VZSV01000077.1:5880-16055 GCA_013398735.1 Nothocercus julius
CCCCTCCTCTCCTTACTGTTGCAGTAACGATTTTCCGACACGGGATGGCAGCGGGGAGCATGGTGGAACGCTTTGCACATGCGCACCTGCCCTCACCATTGCAATACTGACTTTCCGACATGCGATGGCAGCAGCGAGCTTACCATTGCAAAAACGATTTTCCGACATGCAATGGCATTAGCGAGCACACTGTGCATGCACGCCCCCCACAGCGTTGCAATACTGATTTTCTGACACGCGACGGCAGCAGCGAGCTGGCCACAGGCTCCGTACGGACACAGGCTGTACAGGCCCAAGGGGGCTTCTGCAGAGCCCATACGAGACCTGGTGGATTCCGCACCTCAGAGCCAACGTGCCGGGCTGCTACCTGGCTGCCCCGAGCAGCTCCGTCCCTAGTGCAGTGTGTGTGTGTGTGTGCGCTCAGTGCATATGTGTGCAGGGTGCGTGGGGTGTATGCGGGGTGTGCACGTGCAAGGTGTGCGTACAGGGCGTGCTCGTGCACGCGTGGGGTGTGCGCGCGGGCAGGGCGGACTCGTGCACGAGCGCACAGCGCACGCGCGCTCACGGCTCCCGCGTGCAGGCAGGGGCTGGGCTGGCGCGCGCGGTGGTGCCCTCCCCTCCCCGTCTTGCCAAGACGACGCCTCGCGATTGGCCGCCGGGCGAGGCAGGTTGCTATGCAACGGCGCCGCTCCCGGGGCAGGTGCGGGTTTCGGTGTTGCTGCCATGTCGGCGCGGACGCTGCCTCTGCTCTTCCTCAACTTGGGCGGCGAGATGCTCTACATCCTGGACCAGCGGCTGCGTGCGCAGAGCATCCCCGGAGAGAAGGCCCGGAAAGGTGAGGCGGGCCGGAACCGGGCCGGGCCGGGCAGCGGAGCTGCAGGCACCGCCTCGGGGGGAGGCCAAGCACCACAGCGGCCACCGGCAGCGCGGGGTCGGGGAGCAGCGCGTGGGGCCTGGTGCGTGTCCGGGTCAGCGCCGGGAGCTGCGTGTCCGTGTTCCTGCTGATCTCGGGCCTTGCTGACTCCAGACACAGCCCAGGGGTCTGAGATGATCCCCAGAACTGCGGGGATGGTATTCGGAGGTGCTGCTGATGGTGGCTACTTCCCAAGAGGAGATTAAGTTATATTCACCTCATTTATTTCCCTATCCAAAGGGGAAATTTGCACCATTACTTAGGGCTTTGCTGAAGCACCGTGACTTCCTAAGACAATGGTCACATTTTGGTGACGATTCTCTCATGAAACAGAGGAACAAATATAAATATACTTCATACGCCTACTGTGCCGTTATTAGAAGAATACTTAAAAGGTAACACAACTTCACAGTGTCTGTTGTCTAAGGTCTTGGCCAAGTAATTGCCTCACCAGAGTTAATACCTGAATTGCAGTAGTTGATGATGGGCTTTTCTTGGTATAAATTTGAAGTAAAACCTTTTGGGTTGAACACCTTCCATGAAGTTTCCTCAGTAAGGATGGCTAGGATGTAGCCTTTATTCTCCTCCTCAAGAAAATAGTTGTGCTCTATACGCTAAAGATCGGTAAACTTAGTTCAAGAAGATTAAACAGATGCCTGCAGCTGGGGAAGAAAAAAGCAGTAAGTTGCAAAGTGTGTACCAGTACAGTAGAAAATAAACTTCAGTGTTTCTGTACTTGTTTCAGAGGTTGATACTTCAGGAATCTGCTTTTGGAACTCAAAATTGATTATCTCAATCCAGGCCCTGAACTGTTGCAGGAAGAGTAGTGTTTTTCCTTTGCAGCCAGGAGTGGTTTCTTGTTCTCTTTTGTTTTGTTTTAATACCTGCAAGGAAAAAGACCATATGCAATCAAGAAAGTTTTCAAGTAAAATAAAGGTGATTCCTGAGACGTTTCCCCAGCTTGAGTAAAAATCTGTCTAGCATTTCATAAAAAAAAAAAAAAAAACTAAAAGCAGATCCCTTTTTATTCATTAAAAAAAAAGGGGCAGCCTAAAAGCTAGGCACCTCTCTGTTTAGCACTTTCAGCATTTTTTAGCAAATTAAAACAGTTTTGCATTTAAAAGCTCTTTTGCTATCTGTCATGTTATGGGGAATTCAATATTTAATACTGAATATGGGGAATTCAATATTTAATATTCTGTAATGAAAATTAGCGCCCTGTTAACTCAGTATTGAATTCTCTACAAGAGAATTAGGTCTGCACTAGTTTATCCCTACGTATATTTAATTGTTCAAAAATTTGGCTGCTAAATCTACTGAGGGCAAGATTTCATCTTTTATGTTTGCATTGAAAGATGTCAAAAAACAGAACAATTCTTTCTCATTAAGCACTAAATGCAGATAAGAAAAACAATGCCCATTAATTTATTTTTAAGTTTATTTTATTCTTGAAACTATTGTTCTTACTTCTTGAACCAATGTTTTTGTTTTATATGCTTCGTGTAGATGAATGGACAGATGTGGACAGGAAACGAGGTACTGTAATCTTTTAGCTGCATACAGTAGACACATGCACAGAGGTGAGGCTCATGTACATTTTACATGAACACACTTAGGCTGTTTCTGCAGCCTCGTAATGATAGTGTCACAGATGGTTAATATTCTTCACCTGTCTTCTCTTTGACATTAACTTTAGTAGCTTTTGATCTTCAGAAAAAGAGAAAATACTTCAAAATCACATGGCTTCTAGAACAACCTCTTTGTATATGTAATTAAGACAATACATATAAATAGGTTAAACTTACTGTCAGAGTGGTCTTTCTGGACAAAATGATGCTAACATGAAGTGAATGCGAACATATAACTGTGTAAGGAGCAGAGTGGATGCTGTATTCTTGCCTAAATGCAGGTTTATCAGTTATGGTGCCTTTCTCTAAGGATATTTCTAATAGAGTGTTTAGGGTTTCGACAGATGAGCTCCAGGGAAGTTTTAAGACATCAGTTGTCCTAACTGCTTGCCCGTCTCTCTGCCAGCAGCCAGCACCCTTGCAGCAGAGGGATCCCAAAGGAGCCGGTGCCCCCACTTCATCATCCTGGCACCTTGCCTTAAATTCTCGTTGTAGGAAGGTTTGAGCTAAGATGTCAGAGTCTTCAGAACGCGCCTTTCTTTCTAGTCTCGCCTCTGAAATGGCAGCCTCTAGCAAAGAGGTGTGATAAGCAGCCATATGAGGGAATAAATCTCTTAAACTACCACAGGACTTTTGCTAGGTGAACATAAGTACAATTTAGTATCTCTTTGAGCAGCTCTCTTTTAAGTGAGATGGGGGTTATGATTCATATTTTTCAAAACCAGAGTCCCTTGTAGGTTTTGAATATTTATGGAAGGTAAATAGTGATATCCTGGAGCTTGCCACACTTAGATGGTAAAGACGCTGTACAGATTGCATGTTGTCAGATCAGTTTCTCTTGTGAGAGAAAGTGCCTGTCTTTGAATACTGCTCTGAAAAGCCACAATCTCAAAGTGTTTAACATAACAAAGTAAATACACAGTGAAAGCATGAAAAATAAAATGAGAGACTGTGAAACCTCAAGCAGTAGTTATTTCAAATCTGAGAGTGCAGCATGAACATGTGTGTATTTTTTGCAGATGGAGTCAGTTGCAATTATGGCTGTCAGCAGTTAGGAATAAACTTGGGCTTTTATTTCTCATGGAAGTATTTTGTTTTTAATTGCAAGTAAAATGTGTAGCTGTTTCAGACTGTTGATGTTCCCTCTGCTGCCTTGAATGTAATCTGAAAAGCATGGGCAGAACCCAGGCACAAAGACCCCAGGCCCAGGCCACACATCCGAGCTGCGTTATGTTGCAGTGTATTAGAAGGTGACACGTGTACCTCAGCAGTGACATGGCACATGTTGGCAGAAACCACTCCAAGTCATTAGCTTCTCTTTTGTTCATCGCATTGTACATATTTGAATCCCTTCTCTTCATGTCAATTAATAAAATCCCTCTCTGCTAAATTGCTTCCATGCTATGTTGCTTGATGTGACCCTGAGCTAACACTCCTTTCCTTGTTATTTTCTCTTGTTAGAGTAGTGTAAATATTTCCTTAGGGATTACCTATGCTCTTAAGATGTGTTTACTGTGTCATCAGCAGACAACGGAAGAATATTTTTCTTATATAGCAATATAAGACAAAATTTCATCTTTTTGTCATAATTGATTACGTTAAAAAGGCAGTATGTATTAGTAGGTTGCATTTGATTTTTCTCCACTCCTGTTTGCTTACTGTCTGCAATTCTAGTGTTCAATATGCCTCAGCAAAAGTGAGGATTTGTGCCTCAGACTGAAAACAAATAGAGATTGTTTTATGGATGATGTATTTGAAAAGAAGCAAGGAAGAGGTGTTTTGTTTGTTTGTTTTTCCCATTTGTAGTTAGGATAATTGGATCCACACTGCTCAGAAACTGACCTGAGCTGAGCATTATGAACTTTAATAAGTCATCTGCTTAGGGAGATTCATCCTTGTACAATAATCTGTGTTTAGTGCATTGTAAATTCTTGCTCAATATTTCATCAGCAGAGAAATGTTTATTTATGATAACTCTGTAGATTGTATCAGGTATTCAATAGGGAAAATATCAAATCTAGCACAAAAACTCAGAAGCTACATCTGCTTGAATCACTGCAGAGTGTTCTCTTATTTTTGTTAAAGTTTGGTAACTAGAGCATAACCTTTATATTTAGTACTGCTGATCTTTACGTATTCTTGAATGTCACATAACAAATTTACATATAAAATCAAAGACTATTAGGAAAGTTTATGTAGAGTTGTAAGCCTTTGAACTGCTCTAGTATCCTCAGAAGTTGCTGTGTAAGAGCCCTGGATTTCCTTCCACAGATCCCAGTGATAGAAATGCTTCCTTAAATACCTGTCAGTCTTAATCTGTTTAACACAAATACTTCAAGGAGCCTTAAATAGTTCAAGAGGCTTCTGGTTAGAAGGAAAAAAAAAATAGATTCATAGTGTCAGTGGTTTAAAAGAGAAGAGGGAAAGTCAGCTAGTTATGGTTTGTAAAAATCTAGAGCTGATGCAAAACAGTTTTCTAGGGAAGCAGAACTTAAGCTCTTAGAGATGCATACTGGAGTGGTCTACAAACAAAACTCTGTAAAAAGGGAAAAGTGCTAGCCATAGCAGTAAAAACAAGGCAGCAAAAACAGTCTTATTCTCATTGGAAAATCGGGTTTGTTGCCTCCATCCCAAATAACAGTCCTGCCTCTGGGGACAGCCAGTAGAGATGGTGCTGCTGTCTTAGACCAATATTGGACTGGCTGAAAAAATGCTGAAATTAAACCAATGGTTTCTCTTCCTTTTCTTTTTCTTTCTTTTTTTTTTTTTTTTTTTTTTTTTTTTTTTTTTTTTTTCCCTTTGTGACTATGTGCGTGATTTGCACAGGTAGGACTTCATGTGAATCCTCACAGCAGTCATTGTCCCAAGTTCTCAGTGTGAAATGAAAGAGATGATTGCCCTATTTCTGAAAATAAAATAAACAGATTTTTTGTCTTTACAGTTATGAATGACATCATCACAACTATGTTCAATAAAAAATTTATGGAAGAGCTGTTTAAACCACAGGAACTCTACTCCAAGAAAGCTCTGAGAACAGTGTACGACCGCCTAGCTCATGCTTCAATCATGAGGCTGAATCAGGCAAGCATGGATAAGGTAAAAAGACTATCTTTTTAATCCTAACTATAATATACTATGCTATATTTTCTTAACTGCTGCTGTTACAAGTTGTGGATTGTGATAATTAGCTGTAATTTTTGCGGAAAAGACTTTTCCATTTGTTCTGTCTGTAAAAAGTGGTTCTAAGCCTAGGAAACTACAGGGAAGTTCATGACACCAGACATTTCAGTACCTCAACTCCAAACTCCATAGTTCTGCTTCAGGATCTAAATACTTCATTTTAAGAGATTCAGAAAGCATTCTGTATCTAAGTTCTTTTCTATGTCAACATGAAATTAATCTAAGTGACACTGCCATCTGTGTCGTGGTGTGACCAGAATTTCACCTATGTTACTTTGCAGCTGTATGACCTTATGACTATGGCTTTCAAATACCAAGTTCTGCTGTGCCCTCGGCCCAAGGACATACTGCTCGTCACCTTCAATCACCTGGACGCTATCAGAGATTTCGTTCGAGATGCCCCTAGCATTCTTAACCAGGTGGATGAAACCTTCCGGCAGCTCATTGAAGTAAGAACTCTTAGTTAAGCTGTGGAACCCACTGGTATTCAGGACTTCTTTTTTTCAGGCTAATTCTAGAAACTAAATATCACATCAGTGGAATTTGTCTCAATCTCAGAACAATCCAAGTCTTCTTCCTTTGTTTTGAAGCGCAGGGAAACAGATTGACCTCCCAGCTAACAGCATTTTCTAATGAAACTGCTGAATTCTTTGGACAAAGAATATGAGTATTTCATTGAAAGGGAGCTGGTTGCATAAGCTATTAAAAGTGATGAGAAGCCTTGCAATGTGTCCAGAGTGTTTCTGGAGATGGAACTCTCTAAAATCCAATTGTTATTTCCCTACTGGCCCATTTTAAATCAATGCATTGCCCATTTAACCCAACCAAAGTTTCCACTGACTTCAGCAGAGATTAAATTGGGCTCTTAATCACTGTTAATAACTACTGATAATGACCAGCAACACCCTTAACATTATTTCTTCTTCTTCTGGCAAATACAAATCATTTTAGGCCAGCAGTATTCTGGTATACTTGTTTCTATCTTTAACACGCTTGCCAAACCTTACATCATGTTTTTTCTCTTTTTAGATGTACACCCCTCTTTCTGCTGGTGAATTTCAACTGATCAGGCAAACGCTCCTCATTTTTTTTCAGGACATGCATATAAGGGTAAGAGCCCAATATAACTAGTTAGTAAGAACAAAAGGAAGTTTGATTCTGTAGCTAGAAAATGAAGTTATGTTGTTATATATGCTATAAGCTTGGTTTTGTTAGTTATGCTTTTCAGTTGTCTCCATATGCTTCTGATATTCATCTTCAAAATTTCATGAAGGAAAGTTGCTAGGTCAGACTTCGAGAACTTGGAACAGAAGATACTGAACTGATGTTCTTGTGGGTGGAATATTCTTTTGCAGGTCTCCATCTTTCTGAAGGATAAAGTACAAAACTGCAATGGCCGCTTTGTGCTGCCAATATCTGGCCCTGTTCCATGGGGTACGGAAATTCCAGGACTCATCAGGTAACTTTTGAACCACTATTTATATAGTTGTAGTGTCTTGTATGCATGGCTGCTCACAAAGTAGCAGTCAGTCACACATGTCTGTTAGGACTTGGACTCAGGCTTAGACTGTTACTCACGATGCATGGATATTTGAATCTCTAATAAATGGGAGGGGATCTCTAATTTATGGGAGGGGATCTGGGACTAAGTCCCCCAGCAATGCAACATTAAGCATGTTTTTGTCATTCCTTATTACATAGCTTTTGTTTATCCTTTAAAGTAGGCTCCCAGCAATTTGCAGAATAGTGTTTTTTTTTTTTTCCTTTCTTGTACAACAAGCAAAGCGAGTCAGAACTGAAATGTACCACTCAATACGTTTCAACAATGACTTGTTTTTAAGGATGTTTAATCACAATGGAGATGAAGTTAAAAGAACTAAATTTACCACTGATGGAAATTATGTCATTCCACAAAGGGAAGGATCTTTTGATCTTTATGGAGACAGAGTCCTTAAACTTGGAACAAATATGTAAGTCATTTTTGTCCTACACAGAAACGTGAAAGCAAATGGTGATTGTATGCTTGTCCAGAAGGGCAGTATCAGCCTTGCTTATTTATTTTTGCCTCTTTTACTATTACCAGCTTGACTCTTTCACAGAGTGATTTCCCAAAATAAAATACATCTAGCAATAGATGTGTATAAAGAAAGAAAGAACCAAAGTTTAACTCATGTTTACACTAGAGATGACTAGCAACTGTTCTTATCTGGTACTGCATATTCTCTGAAATACAATTCCATTTTAACTGCATTCAGGGAATGCTCTTTTGTTTGTTTATATGACCTACTTTTCCACTCTCAGAGCAAGAGACTGCAGTGTTCTTTCTTACAGTTTTGTCACTTCCACATTTAAATGCACCAGTACTCCATAAAACTGGATCAGAACTTCTCATTTTAGTTATTTGTCTTCAGAAAAATATTGCTAAACTATATTTTCACCCTGTGCTGCTCTATTCTGTTCTGGTGTCACATGCAGGTAACAGGGTGTTCTTCCCTATATGTGTTCCTCCTTAGGTACAGTGTTAGCCGGCCTGTCGAGACACATATGGCAGGATCATCCAAAAGCTTGGCATCACATGCAAAGGTCAGTGCTCTTCTGTTCCCCTTGTTCAGTTCTTGCCATCAGCTGTAGCTGGGTCAGTGTATCCCACAGTGGGCTTGTGCAGGGATGGGTGATTAGCATTTCCTGTGATTAGTTTCAGCACATTCATCAGATTTTACATACTGCCTCCCCTGTCTCTTAATGGGTGGGGACACTAAATGAAACGCCTACATCCATCTTCTCCAAAACAGTTAGTATATTATTGTGCTATCTTCCCCTTTACTCATCTCCTTTCTCAAGTAAGCAATAACAATCCTTTTAGTTTACCCTTACGGGATAACTTCTGAAAGAGCTTCATGCAATTCTCCAAGATTCTTTTTGAGCTGGCAGAGAGACACATATTCTTAAAGAAGCTTATGTAATGACAAGCTGAAATCTTGTTTCCTGTCTTAATCTCTTCAGAAAACGGGAAACTGCTTTTACAGATTTCTCAGCAGCTTGATTTTGCTGAAAAATTTTGTCCCTGGTGTATAAATTCAACGAACTATTTAAAATGTGTATCTGATAATTATGACTTGCACTGTCTTTACCATTAAAAATACAGAAAGGTATTTTATATTTGCATCACATCTACTTATGTAGCATGAGAAATGAACAAAAGCATTGCAGTCCTTATTTTCCTGTTAATCTGGCCAATTCATTACTTTTTTTCTACAGGAGAATATAGCCCCTAATCCTCTTGCTAAAGAAGAAATGAACTTCTTGGCCAGGCTGATAGGAGGCCTGGAGATGAAGGAAGCTGGTGGCAATGAAACAGGATTTCGACTAAATTTGTTCACAACAGATGAGGAAGAAGAGTATGTTCGAATTGTGCTTGCTTGGGGTTTGTGATTTGGTGTATTGGGAATCCCATCAAGGATTTGCATTCTTGGTGTTTCACATGTGATGCACGATCCTGTCCTTGGGACTGCTCGTCCCTTCAAGTGGCACTGTGTAAATCTGTGCTTAGGTACTGTCACACACAACTGAAGCAGCCTACGTCCCTTCAGCCCCTTGAGCCCTCCCACCCGCCAGATACATAGATTTGGAATATATATTCCAGGAGATAAATATGTGTCTTAATTTATGAGAGGAGATAAGCCTAACAGGCTTGAATACCTTAGCTTCCTCCTAGCAGGGAGCAAAAGGCTAATGAGACGTTTTATTATTTTATTTCTGCAATACGTGTTTACTCTCATTTGTAACTAAAAATATTCCCAGTGCACAACAGCTAGCATGTGAAATCCAAGCCAGGGATAAGACTGCAAGCTGGGATTAATACATTAATTTGCATAGTAAAAATAACAAAGTTGCCTAAACCACATGTCTAAAGGAGCCCCATGGATCTGATACCATTTTCATTGTTCGCTTGTATTTCGCTATGAGACTTAAGTTCCCTCTTCACTGTTTCAATCAAGGCACGCAGCACTGACTAGACCGGAGGAGTTATCGTACAAAGTGATCAACATAGAAGCCACTCAGGTATGTACCGCACGTCCCGAATCCCTGCACCCCTTCATTCTTTCCTTGCTTAGAACTGAATCTTGCCTCTAGTAGGGACTTAAAAAACCACCTAAACGTAGTTTATTGTGCTGGGGGGAGAAGTCCAGCTGCCCTCAGGAGCACAGGCTGCTGGGGGGCCGCGGGGCCAGGCTGAGGGTCTGTGTGTCCCTGTGCGCCCCGCAGGAGTCGGCGCGGCAGGAGGAGCTGGCTCGCATCCTGGGGGAGCTGGAGGTGGCGGAGCCGCGCGCAGGCAGCACGGCCAAGGGCGAGGACCTCCTAGCGCTCATGGACGGGCTCTGAGCGCTCCAGACGCCGCTCACCGAGGCGGAGGGCGGCCCCGGCGGGGCAGGAGGCTCCGGGACCGCACTGCG
>VZSV01000077.1:18260-41477 GCA_013398735.1 Nothocercus julius
GACGGGGAACCGTGCGGCGTCGGGTCCCGCGACGGGCAGGTGGTGCCGGTTCCGGGCGGGCAGGGCCACCGGGTGCCGTGAGCGGCGCGCGGGCTGCGGAGCCGGGCCCGGCTGCGGAAGCGTGTCCGGCCTCCGCGCTCCGCCCTCCGCGAGCACCGAGAAGCTCGCGCGGTCCCTCCGCCTTGGCCAGCGCTGCCTCCGCTCGGCCCTTCCTCGCAGCGAGCGGGAGCATCGGGAAGGAGCGGCCTCTGCTGCTCCTCGAGGCGCGGGAGCCTCCTGGGCTCGGCCCTTGGGGGCGGCTGCTCGTCCCGCTCTGGCTGCGCGCGAGCCGGGTGCGCGCTGGGGTTCCCAGAGCCCGAAGCGGGTGAGCGGCTGCGCTGCCTGACACTGCGGCTTGCTGGCCAGGAAGTGCCTTCGGAAAGAACTTCCCAAATTCCCTTGCCTTGAAGGGGCCTTTTTAAAAGCCTTTGTTTTTGTGCTAGTTCTATATAGGTTTAACGTGTGCTGCTGTATTCTGGGTAGTGGCTCTGCCGGCCGGGTTTGTGCTCTGGCTGTGTGTTTGCTTGGGGGGGCTGTTTGTTTCCACACAGAAACGCATGTCCTGACGGGTGCGGGCGTCCACTGCACGCACAGGGCTCAACTGTGCGGGCAGAGCAGGGGTGGTCCAGGTTGCCCCTCCAAAGAGTTGCTGCTTGCGCCCTGCTAGCGAGAAGTCCCCATCCGCGGCAGCCGGGGTGAGGGAGGCACTTCCCCGGTGCTGGGATGCGTCTGCTGCCTGCGTTCATTGCTTCTCTGGGGCATCTGCATTGGGGGGTTGGTCCCATAATCATATCACTTAAAAGCCCCTTTGTGTTCAGCTGCTCAGGATATTGAAGAATCATCTTCTGCTAAAACCACCCGGGGGAAGCCTGGTAGGCACTTAGCTACGCTTTGATTAAGCGCAACTCTGTTGATTTTGCCTGAACTACCCGTTGCTTTTAATCCAATGAGGGGAGTGTTATTGTATTTGCAGAAATTTGGATTCCTGCTTTGTGTCTTGCTCTTGCTAAGCTGGAGGAAGCTCTGTGCCTAGTGCCATTTTCATATGAAATAGTCATTTCTTGTCAGTGCAGTAAATTCCTTTTTGGTCCTCTGGTGTTTGTATCAAATGTGCTTATATGGTAGGTATGGTGTGGTACACCATTGGTGTGGTAGCATGAAATAAACACGTAGATAACTTGAAATATTCTTTTCTGTCTAGTTAGGGCTAAAAGAGTAAATTGCATTTTAAAACAGCAAGTACCTCTCGCCATAAAGGAAAAGTGTCAGCATGTGAGTCATGCAATAATCTTTGTCCATGTGAAGCAAGTCCTACTGCAGTGAACTTAACGATTACTAAACATACCTGGTAACGTAAGCTATACGTGAAAAATAAAATCTAATGCAATAAACGCCTTGCCAGATAGTGATTTTTAAGTCATGACTTCATGGGAGCCTGAGGTCAAGAGCTCCACGTGCCACGCGCCGCTCTTGAGCGCAGCGCGGGCTCCGCTGGTGCTCCAAGCATCGTGGTTTCGCTTCCCCTTCTCTCTCCTGTGCCCTTGCTGCCTCTGCAGGGAGGGAGCTCTGCTGGGTCTGCTTTGGGTTTCTGCTGCCTGGGAAACCGTATGGATGTGGCCTGTCCTTGAGCATGAAAGGGTTAAGCTTAAGTTGGTGATTGCCTAAGCGAGTAGGGAACTCCCAGAGATGAGTCCTATCTAATGTGTTGATGTATCAGAAGGGCTTAAAGAAAGCCTAGCTTGTTGCGTATTGGTGCTGCAATTATGTTGCTGGAATCCAGTGCTTCAGAATTTCCCCTGCCGGCCTGTGGGGGCCAAGAGGGCATTTCCTTTCCTTGATGCTCAGCCTCAGGAAGTTTTTCTTCTCTGGAAAGATGGAGCTTGGCAGCAGCTGGACATGGGCAAGGGCTGTTGGGATCCCATTTGGCACTGTGCCCTCCCAAGGGATACCTAGACCTCATTCACACTCCCAGGATTAAACTAGCTTAGAACGAGCAGAGGGTCCTTTTGCAGTTCTCTGCAGGTTTGGTTGTTTTGAGTATCAACCGGTTTTGTACTGTCAGCTCTTTGAACAATCTGACCTCTTTCTTTTGTGATGTTTTTGTTTTTTCCTTTACAACCTGCAAAGCTTCTGTAGGTTCAGAGCTAATGCTCCTGTGCGGTGACGCCAGCACCATTGCCACATGGAAGGAAAAGTCTGTTGGATTTGCCCTTCTCTCCCGAGGGGGATCCACTCCAGCGCGTGTCCCACAGCAAGGCATGGGAGCTGCACTGGTGCTCTCCAGGAGCCTCCCTGCTCTGTCACACCTAAGGTGTTTTGAATGCACCTGACAAAACCTTCCTGTAATCCCAGAGCAAATGACTCCTCCTTGGACCTCATCTGATTTGAACTCCACCTGTTTTTAGGGAAGCTTTCCAAATGGGAATCTTGCCTCTGTATCTGGAGGAGCTAATGATTGCGTTCAGAGGTGTCTCAAGCTGGGGATGCCTGGGGACGGTGTATGGCAATGCTCTGCACCGTTGCTGTTTTCTCACACAATCCCAGCCCGTTTGCTGCTGCATGTTTCCGTGCAGAGAAGTCAGGTCATACGCAAGGTTTTACTCATTTAATATTAGTGCTCATCAGGGTGTTTAGTTTGTGTCCAATCTCACTTTGCATGAGCTGGAATTTGCCATGTCACATATGAAATCAGATGTGAACATTGATTAAGTATGACTGGTTAAGCGTTATGTAGTAAACTACTTGGAGGGTAAAAGATGCAATTTCATCCTGCTCATTTGAACCAATCTTTTTGCTTAGATTTTTATAAAACCTCAGGTTTGCACTGGGGCCTGTAATAAAAGTTGAATAGCAGATCAGAAGGCACAAACCGAACAGTAACCTTTGTGCCAACTCTGCAGCATTTATGATAGAAGTGTGCAGTCTGATCTCCTCTTATTTTTGAGGAGAAAGTGAGTTGAGCTGAAAACAATTTCTGCAAAAACTCGATGTTGGCGCCCTGGGATCAGCAAGCAGCCGGACAGTCGGCTCCTAAGGGAGCCAAGGTGAGAGCAGAGGCTGCAAAGGAGTGTCCTCCAAAGTACTCGCCAGTCATGAGGGCTCCTCTGGGTGCTAGAGACAGAAGTTTGGGTTCCTCTGCCGCAGCTCGTGTTCAAAACAGGCTGCCTGAGCTGTGGTGCCAAGCAGTGACCAGTGTTACAGCATTTGCCTCCCAAAAGAGAAAGCTGGACAAAAATCCTGCATTAGGTGACAGGTCTTTTCTTGCAGGGAACAGGAGATTGATATTTCATGAATATACAGAGTGAAATCCTGCACCTCAGGAGCAGCACGACAGCCAGAGGCTCGAGAGCGCCTTGGCCAGTCTCTCTGTGGTGCCTCCTTCTTTCTGTTTCTTCAGCTGACGTTTCAAGTTTGATGACAAATTGTAGCTGCCAGGAGTCTCCAGGGAGAGGTGATTCATGTGTCCTGTGCACACGTTTCAGTCGCAGCCTGGCAGCTGTGCTCATCGCCAGTGCTGGCCCTTCTCATTTCACCCTTGGCATTCCCAGCTCCACGGTGACTCCCGGGTTTCAGGGTTGAAGTGACCCTGTCAGCCGTTGGAAGCTTGTTGTTAGTTGTCTTTGGACTGCTTCTTAAGTTACCAGGGCTTTTGGAGGTGATTTTTTTCCTTGGTTATTTTCTTTAATGCATGTGAATTCCTTTCTGGAGGTGCTTCATCCCCCATAGCCATGGAACCCTTGCAAAATTGTTGGGCTTTGTTATCTGTTAGCAGTTAATGTTTCCTAGCTATTGACTCAACCCATTCCCTCACTTTCAAAGACAATCTCATTTGTAGGAATGGAACAGGTCCTTTTTTTAAGGCTGACGCAGCCTGAGCAAACGGTGCATTCGAGAGAAGTTGTGCAGCTGCATTTCCAACTTCAGGGCCCTCTTGGAGGGGCAGGACACTTTCCTTAAACTCTGTTTTAAAATACTGTTATTTTCAGTATGTCAGAGCATGGGGTATGGCCTCTACATTTTCACGGTGAAATCCGTGGCCTTTGACCCCTTTCCTTGCTCTTGTTGGAGTTGCACACCACGCAGAAAAGGGAAAAGGATCCTGTTTTCCCGTGGCAGCTGCCTCTACTCTCTTCCCCATGCTCAGTGGCTTTCCTTTCCAGAGGCTGCACAAGGGCCAGCCCTGAGCTCCAAGGGGTTAGAAGCAGCTCTGGATACGCTCAAGGTTGGGGGGATGCCGCACTCACTGTCCTCACTGCCTTGAGATTCAACCCAAACATCGGGGACGGAGTAGGGAGGATCAGTGAGGCTGGGTGGGAAGTGGAGCAAATGTGGGGCACTGACTGAGCAGAATTGCCTTTACCAGCACAGTGCTCATGTGTATTGGTGCTTTCCTTGTTTCCTCTTATAAGAATTTCATGCCAGGACTGTGATGTTAAGCTGGCGGACGTTCCCTGAGCAGAGGGAGGCTCGAGGTGCCCAGACGGCTCCCAGGGAAAGCGCTGGTGAGACGGCGCCCATGGGCAAGCCCCAGGCCCCGGCACAACCCCTCTGGATGAGTCTGTGGCTATTGCTGCGCCGGGTGGGCCTGCTACCCCCTCCAGTGCCTTTGATCGCTGTTCGTCAAAGTGCTAATAACCTAAAGATGGCACTCAAAATAAGGCCTGAACGGTCTCTGCAGATTTCGCAGTACTAAGTTGCAATGCCGTATTATATTTTGCCTGGTGTTGGAAGTTGGGCTTCCATGTCCCAAACGTTCCTTTTGCCCTTTTCAGTTAATGTATAACTCAATACTGGTAACTATGTGGGGGGCAAACACAAAGTGTGGTGGGGACTTGCTACGAATAACACTCGATTTGTTCTTTTTTTTTTTTTTGCCCTTTGCGGAAATGCTGTGAAGTCTAAACTTGCAAGCATTAACGTGGACAGTGATTAAAAATTACTTCTAGTACTGAAGATTCTGTTAATATCCAAATTACCATTCATGCCATATTTAAAATGCAGTCAAGTTTTGAACCAGGGGACAAAGGTTAAAATGGAGGTTGTGTTTCTTTTCACTCGAAAGATCCATCTCCCTTCAGAAAGTGCTGTTGGAGATTCCTGGTGTTTGTGTTTGTCTTGCTGGGCATGGCCATGCATCTGTGACTCTTTGGTGACTAAACTTCAAGGCAGTTTTCATTCTCTCGTGTGAGATCAGGAGCTGGAGACCTTCTAAGCCAAAACAAACACAGATGTTTCAAGCTGCAATTTTGGTGCATATCACGTTATCGTAATCAAGGATAATCCAGAACCCCAGCATCAAGTGTATCTCATTTCACATTACAGAGTCCTCGAGCTTTCGACCATCCAGGCTTCTCCAAGGTGATGCCTCCTGTCTCCTGAGACGTTGGAAAACCTAGTTTGGACGAAGAGTAAAGATACAGTTGATGCTGAACTACGTGAGTCTTCAGATTATTTTGTTTACGATAATGCTGTTTGCATCATAGTTCCCTATCCAGCTCAGATTACACAATGATTATTATCTCAGAGTTTCTGTGCAGTGGGGTTTCTGCAGTGGAAATCTTACTCATATGTTTCCATCAGGAATGATTATGTCGCGAGGAATGGAGACTTTTATAAAGTACATCAAATGTTAGGTCAGGGATGCAGAATGAACAGAACAAAGAGCATATGGAGCTGCATTTTTTCTTATGTTTAACTAATTGGACCTGATAATACGTTTTCTTTCAAAGATCTGAATTGTTGGTAGAGTGCAGTACAACATGAATGTGAAGTCTGCTGTTAAGACTTCTCACCTTACCTCTTTTGTTATTTCTGATGATCTTGGTGACAGATGCTGCTGGATAAATTGATGCAATGAGATCACTGTTGTGTTCACAAAAGGGGTGGAACTGCTAGAGGATAAACTTCCCAACTGTATTAAAAGCATGGTGATTTATTGGTCTCTTACTTTGTGAAACACATTCTTTTTAACAAAGAAGTACAACAGACAATATTTTTTTCCAGTCTGTTGTAGGAACATTTTGGGGAAAATTACCAGGACTTGGTTTTGACTTGCTAAGAGTAAGAAAGTGGATGTGTGCCTGCTTTTCTTTCTGTCCATCTGTCTTTCTGTCTGTCTTTTTGTCTTGAAACATTGAAGCATTTAACGACAGATATTTGTGAGTCTTTGAAACTAATTTCCAATATTTAAAGGTAAAACAGAAGTGTATGAGAAATAAGTTCAGTTTGCTGCTGGAGCTGCGTTATGCTAGCAGTAAACCTACTCTGTGAGAAGGATGGCTTTTCAGCGAACAGAGGGGTGGTTTTTCTGTTGAAATGAAACAAGGTTTTTCTTTGGGGAAGAGGTATTTTAGTGCCTGGGAGATGAATTTGGACTTTGGAGTATTGGTTTTGCAGTAATGTGATCAAATTCTCTTTGGAGTTCAGAGCAGCGTAAGGCTGCTGCGTGTTTGAAATCAGATTAACTTGCACTAAGCAAAAATTACTTATGCTTTTAGTTGTTCATGCTATAGAGCTGTAATGATATGTGTATACTTTGAAAAAAGTATTTGGTACAAAGCATGAGATACCCCTCTGATAGATTAAAGTGTTCTTTGTATGCGCTTTAAAGTGCTCACACTGTAAATACGTAATTAAGTAAAAGGAAATTAACTCAGTTCCTCATCAGAATGTGATCTTTTCTCTCTTTAAAGAGCCAAGGATGAAGCGGCGAGCATCAGACAGAGGAGCTGGAGAAACATCCACTAAGGCAAAAGCTCTTTGTACAGGGATTTCTGGAAATAATGCCAAGAGAGCAGGCCCCTTTATCCTAGGTAAGTGTGGAAGGCTTTCTTCATCTGCAGTTTTCTAGGTAGAAAGTCACTGATTATAAAACTGAATATAAAAGAAATAATAAAATGAGACAAAGCAGGTGCATAATTTAGCTTCTTACATCAGAGTGAAATTCATCTGATATTAACAAAGTAGTATTAGTTGGATCTTCTGTACCTAGGAGATTTGAAATACTGATCTAGGAAGGCAGACATGGCTTTTAATATAAATATCAACCCCTCTTTATTTTTTTCTTCTTTAAACTACATTTATAAACTTTTTTTAAAAGCAAGTTAATTCAAGGGGCCCTGGGGATATATTCAATCATTTTTCAGTGGAATATACTGTATAATCACGATCTGGACAACTTAATGCAGTATGGCATTACCAGAGATGCATGGCCGGACAAGACTGTTGTGCTAGCTTTTAAGAATTGCTTTTAGGTCCGAACTTGCCATAGAAAGTGCTAAAAACATAATCAGCTTCACAGGTGAAAACAGTGGATAATCAGTTAGAAAGGGATTGGCTTAAGCTGAATTGTAGAATTGGATGTTAACTTAAAATTTGGACTACCAGTGTATCTGAGCAGTTCCTACAGAGACGGCAGTTAGGTTCAGAGGTTTGGTAATAGTTCCTTGCCATGGGTATTGCTAGTAAATGCAAGAGCTATATGGCTCAAGCATGCAGAAATTTTTATTTCTAAAACCAGCTGGACAGTGGTTTTTTTTTTTGTTTGTTTGTTTTGTTAAACTTCTCTCCAGTGAACAAACCTTGTTCAGAAAGGTTTCATAATTCAGAATCTTTTTTTTTTTTTTCCCTTTAGATAAGTACAAATTATGGAACAACACTTAGCCTTCTGATGAAAAGGGAACTTGTTTTAAAATAATGTCATCTGTGTGATGCTTAAAAACTGATGTAACACTGAATTAGTCATTGCTGCTTAAAGGAAAACAAGTCTGTTTTTGCTTTGTGCTGTTAGGTCCACGTTTAGGTAACTCCCCTGTGCCAAGTATTGTTCAATGTTTGGCAAGAAAGGATGGGACAGATGACTTTTATCAGCTAAAGGTAAGCACAGTGCAAGGGTTTCAGATTTTCAGACCTCGTTTAACTCTTGCTCTCTTAGTGGACTGCTTGGAATTTGTAGCCTGGGCTGCTGCACTCTAGGAATGTCTGTTTAGACTTTCCCCTTGCTGAGCAGTTCTGCCATGTGTAGATTAAGTGTCAAGATTACCTTTGAAACAAGACCTCTGTGGCTGCTCTTCTCACAGGGTTGTGCGATAGTATCCTGGAGCCTTCTGGCCTACTAAGGGTGCCTCAAAATAGTGGCGTCACCATCAGGAACAATCCTGGGATGTGTGCAAAAAGCCACCCAAAGTGCTTTTGTGCATTAATCAAATTTATGCTGTGCTTTCTGCACAAATGTTAGTTCAGACACATTTGTGGCAAGTATATAAATGTTAGAGTAACTACATTCAGCTGCTCCTTAATGGGCTGGAAGTTTGGAGACATTTGAGTTTTCCTGGGGGTTGTAAAAGTCTTTTCTCTTTTCCTGAAGATTCTGACCTTAGAAGAAAGGGGTGATAAAGGAATAGAAACCCAGGAAGAACGACAGGGCAAGATGCTGCTGCACACAGAGTATTCTCTCCTTTCCCTTCTCCACAATCAGGAAGGAGTGGTTCATCATCATGGGCTCTTTCAGGTACAGCACCTTGAGAGCTGCTTATGGAATGTGATCGGCGGATAGGAGTTACCAATTTGGATGTTGGCATTTCATTGTTTGACACTTAACTTTTGTCAATAGGTTTTTGCCTGATGCCATCTAGATTATAATGAATCATTTGTCCAGCTTGGTGGTGTCCTTTTAATGTTATGAAAGAATTCAATCTTGATTGAGATTTTATTCTTCTTGTTGTTGTTAATGTTTCCTGATTCCTGGTATTCATAGATTCTCTACCACAGAGTGATATATGTCAGTATCACTATTGGAATATATGCATGTAACTTTCTTTGAATTCTTTAAGTGGAGATTTTATGTCTTATTTTTGAAATCCCAAGTCAGGATGTAGGTTAAACTCTATGACTGTATTTGCTTATTTCAGGATTAGCATGTTGTTGTTTATTTTCCAGTGCTGTCATCTTGAATATACATATATGCACCCAGGTAGTATCCCAGAACTGTTGTTCATTTCTTTTTCTCCCTGTAGGACCGAGCTTGTGAAATTATAGAAGATCTGGAAGCCAACAGAATGGTCAGAAAAATGAAGAAGCGCATTTGTCTTGTGCTAGACTGTCTCTGTGCTCATGATTTCAGTGACAAAACAGCAGATCTGATCAATCTGCAGCATTATGTCATTAAAGAGAAGAGACTCAGTGAGCGAGAGACGGTTGTGATATTTTATGATGTGGTACGAGTAGTAGAAGCATTACATAAGGTAAGATCTTTATTATTCCTTTCAGTGCTGGAAGATGTGCAGCTTTCCCATGTTAACATAGTAGCACTTTTTTATATTTATCTCACTTGTGCAAGCAGTGGGAAATGTTACAAAGGGTGGATATTTCAGCTGTTTCCCAATAACAGTGCTCTGTGAAAGATAAGACCTTGTACACCGAGCCATAGCAGAGCATTCCCTTCCCCTCCCCGGGTTCCCCCAGGATAACGCAGCATTGGTTGGCTATGGAGAGGGGCCAGCTGAACAAATTGCAGATTAGGTGAATGGCAGGGTTATTAATGCCAAAAAGGGATGGTTGAGGAGAGCAGAGGCTAAACAAATGTCAGAAACACTTGAAAAGTTTTGTTTTGAAGGGGTATAAATCACCTTGCAAGTTTTTCTTTTGAGTTGAATATCTCAAGCTACAAGTTTGAGATCAATGAATTAGAAATTTAAAAATAACTTAATAGAACTGTCATTAAATTATGCCTTCTATATGTGGTTAAAAGTAGTGTCCTGTCTCCCTTAGTTTGTATTTAGAAGAAGCCAAATTTGCTAAGAAGGTGGGTGTTTTCCAGCTTTATTTTTCTAGCGTGAGAATGAAGGCAGAATGATTCTGAAGGATAATCGGTGTTTTTTGGCTAAGTATCAAATTTAGAGTTATAGCAAGTGTACTTTGCTGATGTTATGTTAACATATATTTTACAGAAGAATATTGTGCACAGAGACTTGAAGCTAGGAAACATGGTGCTAAACAAAAGGTAAGTCTGCTCGAGAGCTGCTGATCTGCCAGTTTTATAGTTTTTCCTTCAAGTGGGTATTTTATGGGGAGCACAACTGAAGGTAGTGTTTGAGCAACTGTACCAAAAAGATGAGATAAAGAGAAGAAAGCTGAGCAAAAAATGCAAATTCACCCTGATGTTACATGGTAATCTCAGAAATGAATTGAGTTAATCCTAGATAGTTCACTTATCCACCAAACTTAGAATGATTTCATGGTCGGCACCTACTTCCGAAAATTCTGTGCTGAGGAATGAATGTGGGTGAATTTGAGTGTGAAGTCTTCAGTGCTCTTTGTTATACTGCAAACTGTTAGCTCATGCATAATTATTTCATGTTTGCTTTAGCTTCCTGGATAAATTTGTGCCCAGAATACTGAGTCAGGTGTTAACTCCACGTAGATACTTGAGTTCTAGTCAGATTGAGTTAGATGCTTTATGAGTTAATTGAAATAACCATTAATTTTTACACTGTGAAGTTTTTTGAAGGTTGTGTCCTGGAAGGCAGTGTTAATATTTTGAGTAGTTTGTGGAGTGCATAATAGAAGGTGTTAGTGTAGATGATTGCAGTGGTAATTTCTGTAAAAATCTCAGTTCACACCTTCTGACAACTAGCATCCTTTTTTTGAAGGGCCAAAGAGTGGCTAGGAATTGCAATGAAGATGAACTTATTTCATTAGGATTGCAGAGGGATGGAGCAGATCTTAAGTTTCATTGCTGTTTTTATCTAGATAATACATGTTGGTGTGGGAAAGATGTAAAGTGTCTGAGATGCCCACATCTTTGTGGAGGCTGAGATGCTGAACGGCGCTTCCTGGAGTTACTCGTGAAGGGTGACTCTGATCAGACTGGCTTGAAGTGCTGTTCTTTCATAAATGCAGATCTACCATGGGTCATAGGAAGCATTTCACTGCTGCTTATTTTATAGTTCTACATCCCAAAAGCAAAAATTCCCTGAGTTTACAAACTGGGCCGTCATTTGGTACCTATTGGTCCCTGATTCTGCTAGTCTTTAAAATATTTCATGTTTTTGTCTTTTCTCTGCTCATTGTAGATCCCATAACCAAGATGTCCTTGATTGTTTAAGGACAAAACAGACCGGAATCTGTCTGATTGTGGTGGTGGGTCACAGGGATATTTGGGATAAATTTGAAGTAGAGGAAAGTTGAATTCAGAGCACAGTGGGAAGCAAGACTTTTGTAACCTGGGAATTCCCCTAGCTCTGCTAGCTTACAGTACTGCCCAGGCTTTCTAGGCTATAGCTCTTCTACACATTCATTTAAAGTGTCTGTTTGGAAGATACTCGGTAATAGTGTGATGACTGAACTAATCTGTATGGAGGAGGAAAGTTCAGCTGTGTTTTATCTCTGGATGCTGTTTTAGCCCTTTTCCTTGCTGCGTAACAGCTTCTAGTGCCTGTTGTTTTATGATGTTTCTGTGTTTGCTTTTGTTTGTTGTCTTTCTTTCAACCTAAGCCTTTTTTTGTCATTGCCTTTTATAATGTGTTGGCAAATGTAAGCTTCCTGAACCAGCTTCCACTCTGAAGCCACTAGCACAGCTGCTGTGAGCAATGTAAATGATAATGGCCTCTGATGGGGCAGGTCTGTGCCTTGGACATGTCCTGGCTTTAGTAGAAGACAGGTGCCTTTAGCACTGCCCAGCTGCTCTGGAAATACGATTAACATGAGGATCTTCTTGGTCTGAAATATAAGCACATGAATTTAGTCCTTTCCCTGCCTGTCCGCTTACTCTGGAGAAGATGGATGCCAGTGTGCCGGAAGGGTGGTGTGGCTCCCCTCCTTTCCCTGGGGGTAGGAGGTGCAAATTAAGTTCCTAGAAAAAGAGACACAGAGAGAGAGAGAGAGAGAGAGAAAAGGCACAGTATCAGCCAAAGGGTCATAACCAAACTGTGACTCACTCATAGCAAAGGATGCTGATGCAGATCTCTGATTACTTCTCTTTCAGTCCTGTTGGAATGGGTTTGACTGCCCTGAAGGGAATAAGGTCGGGGTTTGTCTGCAGTTAAACTTGTAGAAAATTGATCACTCGTTGTTTCAGTAGAATCACTTGCCTACGCTTTGGGGAGTGTGTAAAAGGAGGGAGGGTTTGCAGCTTTCTAGGGTCTATTCAAAGCATGCAGGCTTGCTGCCACAGCTGTTTTTTCTTTCAGACTTAGGGAGAAGGCAAAGCAATTTTGCCTGTTGAAATAAACTTTGTTTTCCTCACAACAGCAGGTGGGTGTTTTTGTTTTTTTTTTTTTCCCCAGGACCACCTGAAAATTTTTCTAGATGCTGTCTAGTTAGTTGCTGTAGGATGAATCTCCTGTCGCTTGCTTACTTGTTTATTCTCCTGCTTACTAGAAAGAGGCAGACTGAGATTGCTGCTTCAGGGGTCCTCCAAGAGCTTCCCTCCTATTTTGGGCAAAGTGTAAGGGGGAAGGTATTTGTAGCTACGTCAACTTATTTGTCAAAGTCATTCCTTGAACTGTGTGGTACACATGCTTTTTACTGGCAAGACCATCAGCTGGTAAGGAAAACCTGCCTGTAGCCTCCAAAGCAGTGAGTCATTTGAAAGGGTGGGTGAAGCTTAAGAATAGATTACCATGGAGAGGACCAGTCATCTGGACTGTTAGAAATGTTTGTTCTGTTCCAGACACACTCACGAAAGACAGCAAGGTCTTTCCTATGGGCTGGAGAGCCAGGCTGAGCTATATATCACTGTAAACACAGCCCTGCACGTTAATCTCCTGGGATGATGAAAACCTCCAGGGACTGTCCCCTGAAGATGCTCACATTGAGCCCTTCCGGGTTGAGCTCCCATGTAGGCAGTCAGTAGTTGGATTTTTTCTTCTTATTTTTTTTTTTTTAATTACAGTTTAGATCAAGTTTCAGTGGCTAAATAAAACCAAGCAATGCCAAACATTTCTGTGTCCTTCAGAACACTTAGTCTTTTGAATCTCTAACAAATCCCGGAACTTGTTATTCACCCGGGGAAGTCTCTTGACAGTTGAATCTAACACTTCTTAAACACAAATCTGTCTTATTAATCAGCTCTCCAATGCCAACCCACACTCAGTTTTATTTTGCTTGTCTGTTAGATTTGCTGGAAATATTTCTTGGTTATTTTGACTGATTTAATTCATGCTCTCAGATCCTATTTTCAAGAATATAGAAATCTTGACTGTATTTTTCTGCTCAGGCCTTTAATTTGAATGTTAAGAACCAAATTAGCTGAGTGATGTGGAAGTTTTAATGTGGCAGTAACTGATTGTGTAATGATCATACTTTTCCTAGAAAAGTTCCTAATTTGGAGTAGACAGTACCATGGGGAAATAGGGGTATCTTAATACAGAAATTGTGCATACCTGCAGTTCTTAGCTTTTATGAGCTATTTAACTACAGGAGGTCTTTCTAGTTTTGATTATACCTCCTTTGTTCTGTGTACCTTGCTGTAAAGAAGAGTCTGGAGATCAAGGAAAACTGCCATGGGATTCTGCTATGAGATTCTTGGGGAACGTAAGCAGCTACACTGAATCTGATGAAAGGTCCTGTAGCCTCCTCCCTTGAAGGGCTGCTGGAGGTGCATAGGCAAACAATGCTTAGCAGTATAAATATAGCAGCCCTTCCTGTGGGATATCTTCCCTTAGCCTACAGGATATGTTTTGTGGAGAAGATGCCCTTAGCGATAGCAGCTGGGAAGGCTAGGAGAGTATCAGCTGTTAAAATAAAACACTTATTTTCTTAACGGTGGTGCCCTGTGTGGTCAGCCAGTACTGAAGTGCAAATCCCAGTGGTGCTGATAGCTGCAGCTGCGCTGCTGTCGGACGCCTCGTGGTAGGCTATCCCCTGCATTACTGCAAGGTAGGCAGGTTGCCTGAGCACCCTGCGCTTACAGCCCTACTCCCGCCTGCCCCTCAAGTCTGATGTGGGCTTTGTCCACGGCTGTAGAATGGCTTCTCTGTGTCCTCTCTAAAAGAATCTTGCAGGTCATGTTGACATGTAAAATCTCTCCCAGCAGGATGGAGCTGATCTTACAACTGCTTTTATAAGCCTACCACTTCAAGCATCCCTAGAAGCCATGTAGACATCCTCTGTTCCCCTTGTCTGACTTGTGACATGATGGTCCTTGTTCACTGATTCCTTCTGCTTCTCCTCAGGACTCACCGAATTACCATAACAAACTTCTGTCTCGGGAAGCACCTAGTGAGTGAAGATGACCTGCTGAAAGACCAGCGAGGGAGCCCTGCCTACATCAGCCCGGATGTACTCAGCGGTAGGCAATCCACTGCAATCCTCGAGGAGTTCACAGACCCTGCACTTACTACTTTTATTGCATTAATTTGTGGCTCTTGTCATTAAATGAAGACTATTTCTGTTTCCATATGAAACCTGCCTTCTCAGATCCCCTTAAAGAGGGTCAACTTATAGGACCTAGTTTATTATTCCAACTGGGAATGTAGAGAGGGAAAGAGTGAGTATAAATTTTGTCTTAAGGCTAGCCTGAACTTCAAAGCTAATTTAAAGCTGCCTGTCTGTTCCTAAGTAAGTCCAACTGCAGACAAGATGTTCCATTTCACATGTCTGAATTTTGTTCCTGAGGCTTAACTTAAGCAGTAGGTCAATCCCAAGGCCTAAGAAACAATCAATTCAAATCACACTATAATGTCAGTTTATTCCAAGCAAGGACTGTAAGAGGAGCAGTTGCTGCTTGTTTCCAAAAGGGAACTATTGATGCCCCAAGTGCTTCTAGGTTGACTGAGGAGAGTTATCTAAAAATAATAAGAACGACCAGACTGGGCCAAACCAGTAATCCCTCTGAACTATCTTGTTTCCAACAGAGACCTTAAACAGATATCTAGGAAGGAAGCTTTTCCTAATGTTTTCCCACCTTTTAAGTGTCTTAAATGCCTTGGAACCTTCAGAAACGACTGCAGGTTCTGTCTATTAGTTGCCTTGAGCAGGTTTTTCTTCCCTGAGCTCTAAGGTGTGCTAGTATACTAGCTGCTGGATGGTCTGAATGAATGGTATGAAGTTACCTAAAACTGTGCTCCTAACTTTTTAGTAATAACTGTTTTCCATCTAAGTCTACGCTACTCTGGGCAGCAGCATTCACTGACAGGCCCATAGCAGAGTGCAATCCAGAATCCTTGCCAATCTTCCTGGGGCACTTGTTTGTGAAAGGATAAGGTATGCAATAAAACAACTCTGCAAAAGATGAAAATTATTCATTACTGGCCTTGGTTCTCTAGAAGTATTTTATTTGAGAAATGCCTTCAGATAGAGATAGTCTTTTCTGTTCTTATTTCAAGACCTGGTGCCATCCCCTCAGCATTACAGGCAGTGGCGGTGCGTGCGTCTGAGCTCTTCCCTTGTGATCTGCCAGTGCAGGTCTGAGGCTGCTTCCCTTCTGGGCAGGACTCCACCAGGAAGGGAGGCAGGGGCAGGCTGGGGAGACAGAATGTGTGTGTTTTTTTTTTTTTGCAGGCCTTTCCTGTTCTTCAGGATATCCTGAGGCCCCTATAAGCAGGGGGATGGTATGAGCCAAGTGCTCTGCAGGAGCTCGCAGTTGTAACTCAGCTGGCTAGTGCCTGCGAAGGGCTGCCTGGATCCCCTCCTCCTTGCCAGGATGGGGTACCGTGCTCTCCTGGGGAGACGAGCAGCCCTTCCCCTGAGGGGATCTGTGCAGCCCAGCCATCTGTTTTCTTGAAAGAGCTGTTTGAAAACCTGTCAGTTCTGATCCCCTCCAGACCCAGAAGGAAGTTACTTAAGGACACTTCAAACTTCAGCACCATCTTGAGATGCTAAGATGCTGTCCCTGGTACATAAGAACATCCTTCTGTCTGTATCACTAATATCTCTGTTTAAGAGGAAGCTAAAAAACCCAAAGAATTAATCATTGCTTTAGGTCTGCAGAAGAAGCTTTCTTTTTCAGCAAGGTGGCTTGCATTTTGTGCCTGCTGAAATGTCACTGCAGGAGAAGCTGGAGGAGGAGGGAGAGGTGCCTTTTTTGAGCATATAAAGCAGAGAATAATTAGTACAAATAGTGAATGCTGCAGCAATGACTCACTCTGTGAGTCAGAGGAAGTCATTCTCTTAATCCTGTGCTGTGGTACAGCATTGGAGTTTAATTTTTGACCCTCATGCAAGCTGCTCTTTGTTGATTTACTGTGTGATTGCAGAGACTTTAAAGCAGCATTTCCCTCTAGCTGCTCCCAGGCCGTGCTGGGCCTGCCACACTCTCTGGAACAAACTCCTGTGCAGTGCACTTGTGGTTTAGATTACTTGATGCTCTCAGATCATATCAAGGCCCTTCAGTAAGGATGACCTTGCCTGCTGAGATTAGGGAAACATCTGTGGAGACAACAGGTTTCCTTGCTTGCAAGGTTACACCTCAGAGAAGTTCTTACTGCCTTGGAATAGGAAGGGCTGAGCATTTTAATCCCAAAAAAGGGGTATGTGCAGAGGTTGCTTCTCGCTTCCTACTGCCCCAGGTGGACCACAGATGTGAAGTGTGTTATAAAGCCTGTTCCTTTTGTGTCTCCGTCTGCAGGACGGCCGTACCGTGGGAAGCCCAGTGACATGTGGGCGTTGGGGGTTGTGCTCTTCACGATGCTCTACGGGCAGTTCCCCTTCTATGACAGCATACCTCAGGAGCTCTTCCGCAAAATCAAGGCTGCCGAGTACACCATCCCTGAGTGAGTACAGCCGGTCCCAGGGCAGCCCCACTCTTGATGCCTGCACAGGCAGTGCTCTGTGCCTTATTGTGGCAGCAGGAGCTGGAGGGGCTTTGGTCAGAGCCACTGAGGGTCACAGCAGAAATGAGAACAAAGGCTGTGTATGCAGTAGACACCAAGGAAGCAGTGGCTGAGCTGGGACATCTTGTGCAAAGGTGAGAAAGGCCTCATGTTGCTGGGGCAGGGAAACAACCGCCTATTAATTCTGGGGTCTCCCAACTCAGAGCAGTAGTGGCTCCTGCAGCTCCTGACCTGCATGCTCTCCGCCTGCCCGTCCTGTTGCTCGCTCTGCCCACCTCAGGTATTTGGCCAGGTGACACTCATACTCACTGTGCTTTCTCTCTCCTAGGGATGGTCGGGTCTCAGAAAACACAGTGTGCTTGATCCGAAAACTGCTGGTCTTGGATCCGCAGCAGCGTCTGACAGCTTCTGAAGTGCTGGATTCGCTGAGCTCCATCATAGCATCATGGTATGTTCAAGAGGGGAAAGACAGAAGCATAGAGTGTCTGGCCTCAGGTTGTTATTGTTTCAGCTGTGGTCATCAGACTGCTGCCAAACGCAAGAGACCAGTGGACAGTCTGAGAACTGCAAAAGTTTTTTAATCCTGTATCACAAACATTTCCACGTGGTTGGCAGGTGACATTGGTGGCTGATAATGGACACAGAGTGGCTAATGCAAATGCTTATCATAGTGACAAAAAGGTTGGATTTTTTTAAAGCAGCAAAATTAATAAACAGTACTGGGATGTAGGAGTGCCTTTGCTGCTCTCTGCCTCCTCTTTCCTCCACAAATTTGACTTTTAAGAAACAGGCTAATGGTCAGGAATATTGTACATGTAGGAAATGACTGTCTTTGCATTGCCTTTGCACATACAAGTTTGTAATTAGCCCTGCATTGTCAACTAACTAAAATCAGGCATGAGACCTAGAGGGGAAGAGGATGAGACAGCATTACAAGTGAGAGCACTGCTACACTTGTGAGGTGGGGATGCTTCAGCTGAAATGGGTCCTGAGAAGGTGCAGCCCTCAGCCCCGCGGCCCTCGCTTGGTGCTGCACAACCCAAGAGAAGTTCTGGTGCTGCCTGTTGAGTTGGCAGGGAAGTCTGTGATTTTTGGACTCATGGCTGTTTTCTCTGCTACCTATGCAAGATGTTAGAGTTCCACATCCTGTTTTTTTTTTTTAAAAAAAAAAAAAAAAAAAAAACTCTGGGGATTGTACCATGATTTCCATCAATGGAAGCTGACTCTGATTTTGGAGGTGTCCTTGAGTAGTAGTCTAGCAGGAATCCAGCAGCGCAGTGTGCAGCAATGGCCAGGCAGCAGTACTGTGACCAGTCTGTTGGGTGAGAGCGCTGACCCCGTGCTGGGTTTTTAACGATATGTTCTCGCCCCCAGGCAGTCTATGTCCTCGCTGAGTGGTCCTCTGCAAGTTGTGCCAGACATCGATGACCAAGTGGCCAACCCTGAAAACCCGCAAGAGGTGGGTGTGCAGGACAGTTGCCCCATGGCCTGTGTGGAGGAGTGGATGTTCAACTCTGCTTCCCGGGGCCACGTTTTCTGGGGAGTATTTGTCCTTGGTCCCTTCACACCCTTGTGCTGCTTTTCCTTGCCCCTGTGCCAAGCCCCTTGGCCAGTCCTCTGAGCTAGTGAGGGCAGAATAGTGAGGACCTGCTCTAGGAGGCTGCTGAATCCATCACCATCTTGTGCAAAAGAAAGGAAGGTCTTTATGCTGCTGGGAGAGGGAAGCAGAGGGTGACCAGCCAGCTGTGCTCTGTGGAGCTGAGCTTGGCTGACACAGGCTTTGGAGCATCTGCTCTCCAAGATGTGTTCAGTCCCGTGCACACCGGGAGAGCCAAGAAGTGCTAGTAGCCTTGGCTCGGTGTCCGTGATGCATTCTGTAATGGGAGCAAACATCCTGTTTTCCTGTCAGTGTTATTTTATGTTGGAAGGGATGGCCGGTGACCTCACTGCCTGGGGGTACAGTCTCCTCGGAGCTTTTGCCTGTGGCGCCGCAGCCCAGCAGACAGCTTTACCTTCAGAAATCTCTGCAAGCTCCCCCTCCACTGGGCGTAGGAGGGATGTGAGAACTGTGGTCCAACAACTCTGCTAACTCCTGAGTACTTGGCAGGGCTGGGCTGAGCTGCCCCAGCACAGTGCTGCAAGGTTTTCAGACCTCTGTCCCTGGTGCCACCAGGGAGACCTGGGTAAGCTCAGCAGCAGGTCCAGTTGAAAGTGTTTTCCGATGTCGGGCTCTAGTTTTCCCATGGTACTTCTGGGCCTTCGGAGATGATCGCGGTGTGTGTTGAGAGCTGTGGGAAGTGTTTGCTGCCACACTTCTATGCTCTTCCAGAGCAGCTCAGCACACCCACAGCTTGCTGGGGAAATGCTGCTTGTCACTGTGGCTCTGCTGAGGCAGTTCTCTTGCAGGTAAAGGTGACAGAGGAATGCTCACAATACGAGTTTGAGAACTACATGAGGCAGCAGCTGCTCTTGGCTGAAGAAAAGAACACATTGCATGAGGCCAAGAGCTTCCTACAGAAGCGACAGTTTGGGAACATCCCTCCTGTGCGACGTCTGGGCCATGATGCCCAACCCATGAACCCTTTGGACGCAGCTATCCTGGCCCAGAGGTACCTTCGGAAGTAGCTTCCCACACACCTGAGAGCACAAGCACCATCCTGCAATCTGCCTTTCACGTCACCTACTACAGCTCAACAGCAATACTGGTGTCCCACGATGGAGAATAATGTAGCAATTCTTTTGAGCTCTGTTAAGGGACACACACTCACTCACTCTGGAGGGAGAAGACTTTGGAAAAGCTCATTTTGAAAGCAGCAATCTCTTGGCATCTTCTGGAATCCTTGTTTTTAAATCCAAGCCTAGATGACTAATCTGCTTTTAATCATGACTTTGTAATCTACCTCTCTTGTCTTCTTAACCATGCTGTTCTCTGGATCAAGCAAAGCCCGTCGGAAAGGAGAAGATTACCAAGAGTGAAGCTGGTTTGCCGGCACAAGCGTTGTGGCTGCATGTAGTGTGGAAAGTCAGCCGATTGCGTTCAGTCCGTATGGTTTGAATAAGCTTAGATTTATCTGGGTTTCTTGAAAGAGATAACTTTTTGAAACCTCCCACTTCCCTTCATCAGCATCAAATCTTTTTCTGTTTTTAACATACCACCTGGTTGAATGTGTTGTCTAACCTTCCTTGGCTTTGGAGGCCTTGGTGCACCGAGGCCCTCGATAAGCAGCACACAGACAGCCCAGTTGCCTGCTGTGCCTAAGTGCTGTTCCTGAGAACACGGGCACAGTGTGAGATGAGAATTGTTGTTGCAGACAATCACTGCAAGGATTTAGTCTTGGCCATAGTTATTTAAAGGTTTTGCAGAACTTGGCCCATCTTGGCCTTTGATCATCTTTTCACTGATTCTTTTAGTTTCATAAGAATATATGATTTAATCTTATTTTTTCAGTAGCTTATCTAAGGTGCAGTTAAAATTGCATTAATTGATTTAGCATTTTCACACTTCAGTTGTGGTACAGATATAATATATGAGTTATAATGTGAAAAAGCTTCCCAGAATAATCTGCTAGAATTAGAAAGGGGCTGCCTCAGGTCTCTACTGTATTTGTTCTCCAGCTTATCTTGCCATCTAGCCTAACCACCTAAAGCTAGGCCTTTCTCTGCTCTCCCAGGGTGGTGTGGAGGCTGGAGAAGGATGTCCCAGTGTGTCACCTCATGCCCCTGGAAGAGCCTTTGCCTGTGCTGAGAACAGGAAAGATTGTTTCTGAGCCTCACGTTGTGAACTGGATGCCTGTCTTGCCAGATGAACTGTCCTCGCACAAGGCAACGCGGGCTCCCGCTTCCCCGTGCGGGGCTCCAGCTCCGCTCGCCGCTCCGGGGCGGCCGCCCCCAGCAGCTCTGCTTGCAGATCGTTGCCTCCTCTTGCCGGAGGGGGGAAGCAGCTGGTGCCTCCTGGCCCTGCACCTTCGTCCTGGGGCGCCAGGGCTGGAGCAGGAGCTCAGGCGGCACGCGCGGTGCCCGGCGGGGCCCTGGCGCTGCGGGCCCGGCCCCCTGAACACTACAGCAGAGCGCCCGCCCCCCACGTCCCAGCCCTATTTATTGTGGGAGAGGCCAGAGCTGTCCTGGCCCCCTCGGGTGCCACTGCCCCCCCCAGGGCCACTGCCCGCAGTGCAGGGCCACCAGCCCCTGCCCGGGGGCTGCGGCTGCAAAGGGCGGCTCCTCAGCCTCTTCCCTCCGATTTGTGTCTCCCTGTCCCCCCCTCCCCGTTAAAGCAATAGTGGTGGTGTGGGGCTCGGCTGAGGGGTCACGGCCACGGGCAGCTCCTGCCTGTGCTCAAGCAAAGGGGAAGGGGCCTGGGGGGCTGGGGGAGCCACCATTGGGGAAGTGCTGCGGGAAAGGAGCCTGTTGTAAAAATGAAACAAAACAAAAACAAACAACAACAACACAAAGTTTGTATAAAGACATTATTTTTGTACTACAGCAGAACTGCTCCTGCATGTCGGCAATAAAAGTTCGTAACCAGCAACCGCGGGGATGGGGGAAGCACGGGCACCGGGCAGGGCCGGGGGTGCCCTGCGCTGCCCCACAGCCCCCCATGGCCCTGCCCCACACGGCCCCGTGCTGCCCCCCAAGCTCCCTCTTGCCCTGCCCCACACGAGCGGGGGTGGCGGGGGCAGCGCGGGGCTGGGCCGGGCGGCACGAGCGCGTGGGGTCCTCCCGGGGCGCCGCTGCGGCGGAGCCCTCGCGCCACGGCCTGCAGGAGCGGCGCGGCGGCCGCGGCTGCCATTGGCTCTGGGGCGGCCGCGCTGACCGCCAGCCTCCTCCAAACTATTTCCTGTTGCTGCCGCGTTAATGCTGAGCAGACCCTTCCCTCGCGGCAGCCCGAGCGCAGCGTGGTGAGTGGGGCCCCCGCCGCGGCACCCCTGGGCGGCCCCGGCGCCTCGTGTGACGTCGTGCCAGGGTCACGGCAGGGGACATGCCCGGGTGCGGAGGGGGGGACCTGGGCTGGAGAGGCAGCTCTGCGCATGGGGACCTGGCCTTGGTGCATGGGGACATGGGGCTTGCTTGGGCACAGAGCACGAGGTTGGAGCCTGGGGACGCAGGACTCGCGTGACGCTTGGGGACAAGGACTTGGTGCTCTGGGGATGTGTGGCTCGGTGCCGGGGGACGCAGGGCTCGGTGCCAGGGCTGTCCCCCATGCCGGTGCCGCTCCGATGCCGCCCAGGCAGGGAGAGGGGGCAGCCCGGGGGCTGGGGGCAGCCCATGCAGTCCTGGCATGCAGCGGATGCCCAGCCTGGCTTTTCCCTCCACCGGCTCCCAGCCCCATCTCGGAGCTCTGCACGTTCCTGGCCCCATAGAGGGGCTGCGGGCGCCTCCAGCCCCACTGCAGGGCCCCCCCATCGCTGTGGGGCTGCTCCCGGGAGAGGGTGGTCGGACTCCGCTCTGCAGGGCCGGTGTGGGCTGCGTTTTGGGGCCGGCGGACACGGTGTGAGCGCGGGGCCCCCTCAGCCCTGGAGCAGAGCGGCCGGGACCGTCCAGGGATGGTTCTGCTGATGTGTCACATTTTCTGCATTTCTTTCCTCATTCCTCCCTCCGTGGAGACGTTTCTGGGAAAAGTGCCCACCCCAGTGCCAGGGCTGCGGATGCGGCATCACCTCCAGGCCGGGATGAGCTCAGGGAAATGGGCTGCACTGTGTTAATTTAGCTGCTTCTTTTGGTGCTTGGGGCGGGAGTGACTGGCACAGAGCACTGGACCTTTTTTTTGTGTTTGTTTGGTTTGTGTTTTTCCCTTTCTTTTTTGGGGGCAGGGGTGGAGGCTGCCGGTGCCCTTTGCCCGGCGCTGAAGCCCTTGCACCCAGCTGCGGCAGAGCCGCCCGCGCCCGCCCGCGTCCCCTCTGCTCCCGGCGGGATGTGCAGGGCCTGTTGCCCGCTGCGCTCCTGAGCACAGCCAGTGCCGGATGGAGCCGCGGCTGCACGCCATGGAGCTGCTGAGCAACAGCATGGCGGCCTACGCGCACGTCCGCGGTGAGTGCCAGGGCCCAGGGCCAGGACCGGCTCCCGCGGTGCCCGCGGCCTCACATCCCGCTCTGCCACAGCCAACCCTGAGAGCTTCGGCCTCTACTTCGTGCTGGGCATCTGCATGGGGCTGCTGATCACGCTGGGCCTGCTGGTGCTGCGCCGCTCGTGCCCCCCGCGCCCACCCCACAGCGACAGCAGCGACGACGACGGTGACGACGACGACGAGGAGGAGGAGGAAGACACCATCGACCGGGTGGCCTCTGAGTCGCTGCTGCCAAGCACGGAGCTGCCTGCAGAGAGCCCTGGCGCCCTCAACGTCTTCGCCTCGGCCGAGGAGCTGGCGCGGGCGCAGCGGCTGGAGGAGCGCGAGCGCATCCTGCGCGAGATC
>VZSV01000077.1:50117-75414 GCA_013398735.1 Nothocercus julius
TCTTTGACTCACTATTTAAAAAAAAAAAAAAAAAGAAAAAGTGCATCAATCCTACATCCTAGCCAAATTCATATGCAGCACAGGTGACAAGCTCTAATGCTGTTGACAAATGACAGCCATTCTTTTGAAATTAAGAGAACAAGATCTCACTCTACCGACATAATTTAATCACGTATATTCTAGTAAACTTGTATATATAAATTCTAAGTCACGACCATCTCCCTGAATACAACAGTATTAGCTATAAAGCAGTTTATCTAGCTTAGAGAAGAGAAAGCTAAGGAGAAATTTAATAGGTGCACTTTACTACTACCTAATAAGGAATTACAGAGAAGATTGAGCCAGACTCTTCAGGAAGTACATGGTAAAAGGACAAGAAGCAGTCATTGCCAAGGTGCATGAGAAATATATAAGGAAATATATATATAGGATATAAGGAAATGTTTTTCTCCCACAATTAGAGTGATTACACACTGAAACAGCTGTTCTATATTCAAGTTTTTCAAAATTCAGCTTGAGAAAGCCTCAGGCAATCTGATGCAACCTGGAAGGAAGCTCTGGTTTGAGCAGCTAAACTACATCTCCAAAAGTTCCTTCCAATCAAAATAATTCTAGCATTCTGTGATCATCTGGCTGCTATTCTAATCTAGCACTGTTCCTGAAAAAACAACTCTGAGTATTAGCTAGAGTGCAGGAAACCTGCTTATTGGGACAGAGAACAGAAGAGTGAACCTTTACCTGAGGATACATTGACATCTGACTTACCTCTTACATGATGGACTATGGTAACTATGTGTTGAGCAAACAGTTCAGAAGGACTTCGCTGAGACTGAGCAGACTGAATATGATGGAAAATAGAACGAAATTCTTGCTCTTTTTTGTTGCTGTGCACAAGGTCACGACACAGCTTCCGCTCCTGAGCCAGTATGCCACTTGGACTAGAAAAAGAACAGACCATAAGGAATACAAAGGCAAGATAAAGGGAAGCAGTTTAAGATGATTAATGTTTCAGAGGTCAGAAGCCTACTGCATTTTTAGTGCTAGTCATCTACAAAAATCAATAGCAAGAGTAAGCTGTTATTTAAGCATATCTTAAATATACTAAGCCAATTTAATATAACAATAATTCACTTAGTGCAATAATTCAGATCACTTGTTCTGTTATCTGAAGCGTTGTACTAAACCTAAAATGCACAAGCCAATTCTTATGCCACTAACTGGTTGGGATCTTTTCCCATCATTTATAAAACCCAGACTAGCCTCTAACATCTCACAGAGCATATTAATACTTGCTGGCTACTGCTTTAGAAAAATACTTTTTGGAGCAACTTTTCTTAGTCTTAAAGATTTCCTAAAACAATGCTAAAGTGGCTCAAATCTTTGTAGAGTTTCAACAGCACTATGCTGGGAAGAGTAGTTAAATGTTCTCCAAAGTAATCATAGATCATTTAAACTGCACTGTTACATTACTGTACCAAGCTTCCATCAGCAAGAATATATAAGTACTGAAGTATTTTCTCACCCCAGTGCATTGTGAAGTGTGATCTAGAAACATATATATTCTAAAACAATCTTGAATCAATTTAAAAAGAAGACAGAAGTTATTCAACCTTCATCTTCCATCATCTGCAAACCCTCCATCACACACAGGGTTCATGTAAGTATTTTAATGCCAGAAAAAATGTAAACTTCACCACCACAAATGCAGCATGTGCTGCAAATCTCGGCTAGCCTTCCCCAAAACTGGCAAACATACAAAGCTCCAGAGGAACAGGCAGCTGACATAGCTATTTAGATTGTCACAATCACAAATACTTACCGTGCAAGATCTTCATCAAAAGAATCCATTCGGATATTGACTTGGGCCTCCCGCGTAATAGAAAAGGAAGATTTGCCAGGAGCTAGCCCATCTCCTTTGGCTCCTGGCTTCTCCTTTACCTCTGAAGTCTTCCTTTGTGGGGGGGAAGAACTTTTTTCCTGGCTTGCTTTGTAAGTGGTCACTCTAAAATTCTTTTCAGGGACAAATCCTCTGTGACCTGGTTCAGCTCGCTTGGATGCTGGTCTCTCTTCTTTTTTAGATCTTTCAGAATAGTTTTCTTCCTCTGCTTCATCAGCTTTCCTTTGCTTTTCTTTTCCAGGTGGTAGGAACACTAGCCCTTCCCATTTTCCTGGCCTATCCTCATCCTGGCCTTTACTAGTTGTTGCTACCACTTTAGACATAAATTTGGGCTCATCATCAAATTCTGAATCTTTTCGGCCCTTTGCCTTGTCTTTCTTCTCCTGCTCGTCTGCTTCCTCTTTGCCGTAATGACTTTCCTTGTGGAACTCTGACATCTTTACCTTCTCAAAGTCATCACGGAACTTATAGCGTTTGGGCGACTGACTACCACGGTATCCCTTTTCAGAGTCGGTTTTGGAGGCATACGAGTCAGATTTTGTCTTTCCATCTGTTGATCCCAACTCAGAGAAACTCCCTTTTTCTTTTGATTTTTCCTTTTCAACATTTGTTATTTTCTGTTCCTTGTCTTTCCCATTCTCAGTCTTCTGCTCTTCCAGATACCTATTCATACAACAAACATTACAGTAATTCTCCTTCTGAAAATCAAAGACATTAATATTTCAGCTGAAAGCAGGCAAATTTTAGAAAATACCAAACTACACATATACTGAAAGCAACCTCTAGGGTCATAACGGTTCAGGACTAAAGCAGACAGCTCAACCTTGATTTCAACTTTATGTTCACAATAAATTCAGCAAATGTAGAAGAAAAAGTATATGCAGAACTGATGATATCAGGCTGTGGAACAAATAAAAAAAGCTCACCTGTAGACTGATTTTAAGGAAAAGAGTAACATCTTACCCAATCAGTTTAGTTACTTACAAACCTGGTTCAGGAGAATAACACATCAAAACTTTCAACCTGGGCTGTTCTGCTTTATACAACACACTGGGAATAAAAGCCTCAAAAGCTACTTCAAATTTTGGATGCAAGTTTCTTAGGTAAGCTAAATATTTCATGATAGACTGTAAATACAAATAGAAGCAAAAAGGTTAAAAGGAGAAAAATATTCATTTTGCTGACAGAAAATAAAAGACTGGGTGAGAACTGTAGTTTTGACTAAACTAATTTAAAGCACCAGAACTATGTTTTAAAGCATTTATAAAGCAAAATCCTAGTTTTGTGGAAACAGCAGAAAAGGACATTAGTTCACTGCTCCAAAAAGTCTAAACTGGAGTTAAGCATTTTTCAAAATTCATAGATCTTTGATCTCCGAATCAATCCAAAATAATTTCAAAAAATATTAAGAAAAAAGACTGAAAACCATTTGTGAATGCTACTGTATCTTTTGACACAGAGGGTCACCTTAAGGTACTGTAATGGAATGAACAGGCAAATAGAATTACAGTGAACTGATGCCTTTTATGTGGAAGGTCTTCTTTCAATTTCAGTAATGAACTTGCTCAGTTTATCATACTACCCACAAACACAGGCACATGCATGACAGTTGCATCTGTCATAGGTTGCTTGCAGCAGGACATGCAATCAGATCGATTTTTTTTTTTCTCCCACTCTGTATCTAATGCAATTCAAGAATCTCAGCTGGACAGTAACATTAACTTAAAAGATGAGGCTGCTTAAAAACAGCTGACCACTATCATTTGTTAGTAAAAGCAATCAAGACAAAAGTGCAATTGCTTGAAATCTTTAACAGAAGAATACAAAAGAAACATTAAGTTTCTAGTGTGCACTGTTAGGTGCAAAATAATAATAAAAAAAATCTCACTGGGCACATCTACACTTTAAACTAGAAACTGTTTTGCAGAGGACCTACGTAATTCTTTTAAATAACCAAGTTAAGCCAGAAAAATCTTCAACTTGCTTCAACAGAGGGTTAAGTCTATGCTATGCTTTATAATTTAGACTGTAGCGGGCCCAGACAGCAGGTAAGCTGCTAGCACTGCACACTGTACATGAAGCTCGTTTTGGCTGCAGCTCATGTGCGTGCTCGGAGCCTGCGCAGTGCGCCCAGAGTGCACCCAGTCTTACAGCCGAGCTCACAAGAACACGGCGCAGCACAACGTAACACACCACTTGCCTTTTGGAGAAGGCTCCTCCTCCGGGAGCTGTGGTTTCCTCCTTCTGAGATGCGCCATAAATTGAACTGATTGGTGTTGGACTTTTGCACACAGGGCTCTTCCTTGTTGGGCTCAAACCTCCAGAGCCGTGGTCAAATGGACTCTGATGAGAACCTGCCTGAAAGGAGGTGCTGCTTGGTAAAACAGAGCTCAGCTGCGACTGGCTGGACAGCGGAGGGCTTGACTTTTGCAGTGGACTTGGCCGAGGAGAACGACGCCTTACCACGACTGACTGGAGAGGGCTTTTCAGCGCCGGACTGCGTTCCCTTGGGCTAAGCTCAGGCACAGCAGCTCTTGATGCTGAACTTGTACCATAGGTAGTCACATCTTGCCACTGTTTTGATCCCTCAGATGCCTTGGCATCTTGAGCTGCCGCTCCTGAAAACGGTTGCTCCTTAGAATCATCACCTTGATTATCTCCTGTAGCCTGAGAAGCGCGGGCATCCTTGGAAGATGACTTTTTCTCCTTTCCAGACTTACGCTTGGAAGACTCAACTCTGCTGTGATTTGAGGAAGATCGGGAAGAGGAAGACCTCCTTGACCGATCAGATGACGACTTATCAGAGTTTCTAGAATGACTTCTAGACCTTGGGGAAGGAGACCTTCTCTTCGGTGAACGAGATCGTGACCTCCCTCTACGAGGACTATATGCTTGACGATAATTTTGCCAGTTTGACCTGTAATTTCCATACCCTCCTCGGTTATACTGGCTCCATGGATAAAACCCTCGATTACGGCCACGGAAATAATAGGGTCTCCTGTATCCTCTATTATGGCCTCTGAAATCCCGATTCTGATACACTCTTGGATGGTTCCTTTCTCTGTTATGAGATGGAGAATACGACCTTGAGCGAGACCTAGAACTGATAAAAGAAAAAGAGAAAAGCATGCAATATTTTCAAGCTTGTTCCTCTCACAAAACTGTATTTGTACTCTTATAGAATTTAATTTTACGTTCTTTTTAAGCTTTAAAAAATATTTGTTTTTCCTCATCCAATTGAGGTGCTACACTTTGCCCTCAACAAATTGCAATGGAAATAATTTCCACCTGCAATTCTGACAAACAAGGGACTTCAGAATCACTACAGAGACCATAATGAGCACACACTGCTTTTGACTTTTTTTTTTTTTTTTTAAATAGGATGAACATGGCTGCTACCCACCTTCATGAAAGTGGCATGTCTCAAATTTCAAGCTCTTACAGATCAAGGCCAAAGTTACATCTCATCTTTCACAAAGAGGCATTTCTCAATGCAGTTCATGCTACTCACAACTGGAACAGATCCAAATCTTCCCCTTCTTGTGTCCCTCAATTATTTCATACGCTCCCGAAATCTTGATGATCAAGATGAAGCCCCACTTCTTTGTCAGATGAGTTAAAAGAATTAAAACACCTCAAAAAGAGAGCAGCAGAACTAGAGTAAGTGGTGCACTGCTCTATAGGCAAAGTTTCAAAAGGTGCATCTTTTGCTGTAATTCAGAGCCTGGAACTCCATCAAATGAAGTGAGGCAGCAGTCAGAAGTTGTGTGTTCGCTCTCTAGTCTGATGCCACGAGATGGCACTGCTCAACGTCCCATCTGCTTGCTTTCAAGAGCACAGGTTTATTAATAAGAAGAATAGAATGGAATCCAAAACTTTAAGTAGAAAACCTGTAAGATTCCAGATTTAAAGGGCATAACATTAAGGGCTGTTTCATTAGTCCTTTCCAGTACATTTTTTGGAACTGCAGTTGCATACTATTTGAAAGCACCACGTAGCCCAGGATTGAAATCCAGCTTTACAGTAAGTATTTCACAATAATTAGAAAACTATAAAGTTCTGTCGGAAGGCTGAGATTTTTCCCTTAGTAGAACAGAAAATGTCCAAAGTAGTAGGTTTAAACAAGGAAGAAACTTTCCAAAATGAACGTTAGTAAATAAATATTTACAGATGTCATTTCTAGATTCACTTCTTACATTAAGAGAGATCCAAGTCAGCTCTAAAATCTGGTCATACTCTAATAGACATATACTCCCTCTACCCCGTTTTTCCAGACTGGCAATACATAGAACTCACTGCTGTTCCCTATTTTCCCCTGCACACTCCCAAAGCTTAACAGAATAAAAATCCTGCCATTAGAATTCCTAAAACATTAATGTACATACAGGCAGTTAAACTGAACTTTAGATCTATTTTTATTTTTTTTTCCAGCTATCAAATATGTTAGAGCTTAACAGGAAACAATTTATTCATACTATAGTTTTTGCTAGCAAACTGTTTAATGATAGTTTTAACATCTGCCCCTTCCTTCACCTGAAATAACCAAAAAAAAAAAATCTAGCAACTTACCCAAGACACTTCTTCACTCAAAAACCAGCAACAAACAAGGAGGAAAGACAAGGGCAGATAGCAAGAATGAACCAATTAAAACAGAAATCCTACTCAAAAGCACTAAGCAGAGCACATACAATCCCATTTTCAGACAACTACTGCATGTTACCAATTAGCAGCAAGGGACCTGTTGTATGCTGCTTCCAAAAATCTATTCTGTCATTTTAGAGAGGTTTGCAGCAGGATAAAAGCCTCACTCTAGAAGCTGCAAGGACTATCTACAAGAAATAATTTTAAGAAATGCAGTAAGTGCTATGTAAAAGAAACAGCAAGTAGTGATAACTTTCCCAAGTCTGGCACTCTCTGTAGCTAGTTGACAAAAACGCACTACTCGAAATGTCAAGTCCACTGTTTCAAGTGCATAAAAATGCAACATAAAACCATAAAGTAAATTAAGTATCATTAGGCAGACTCAAACATGAGAATGCCATGGGAAACACCTAGAACAGAATATAAGCCTCTGGAATGAAGGCTAAGAGTAAAATCATTTTCACGATGTACACTCAAATACACTACAAGGGATTTTTACGCTAAAACAACACAGTGAACCTACCTCAGAGAATACACTAACTCCAGACAAGATGATTTGTCTGCACTAAGCCCCTCCATTTTTTTAAGATGCTATTACAAAGTGCAAGTAGGTTCAGCAGCACACAAATGACCATGTATGTACAGGGTGCCTTCACTCCAATTGTCAAAGTTGCTTCACAGCTAGGCAGACATTCCCAAACGACAACACATCTTGCAGCATTCCAGCTTCTTTCTGCACAGAACTCAGCTTGACTCAAGTCTCCGCCTCTAACTTGGTTTTGTCCTGTCCTTCTCTCTCCAACTGTATGTTTATTACAGCCTCTGCATTTTGAAAATCTTTAATTGTTAACAGTTGCATGTGTTTACAGCCTAATGATTTTCAGAATTGTTATTCATTTAAGATTAGTGAAAAAACAGCTGAACATAATTATACCAGTCCAATTGGTATGCTTCTGCAAGACACAAGATCCTTAACTAAAAGGAGAGGAAAATTCCAGGTTCTCCATATCCACAAAAGTGATTACCCTTTAATTGGCCTGATCAGAAGCAATTCAGGGAGGTAACAACTATTATGCATGTAATTCATTTCTCAAAATTAAACTGCAGTGAAAACATCATTATCTATCCAGAATTACCATTTCAGTTAACTGACTCCTATATTCTGGAAGAAAAATGGGGGGGGGGGCGCGTGGGAATTGTCTTTCATAGCAGTGTTTTAAACTGACATTAAGCCTCCTATGAATTCATGGCGGGTAGGAAACACATCTGCAATGGCCCCTTAAATTTGGGATCAATTAACTCAAAAGCTGGGGAGAGGAGGGAGGGAGAGGGAGGGAGACGGAGATTTAACAGAATACACGAGCGCATTTTGCTATGGAATTTCCCAACTGTTCGCCCCTGTTCCAACTATGGAACACAAACTCAAATACTCTCACTACCACTTACATTTGCTTTGCTAATACAAGATCAAATGCATTTCAAGTCTGCTAAAGAGGAAAAACAAACAAAAAACAAACAAAACACCTTACAAGTTTATCGTTTCATAAAAAGCTGAGTTTTGCACCTTGCCCTGCTTTGGCAGTTTCAAACAATAGCTAAGTTTAAAAAAAAAAAAAAAAAAAAAAAAAAAAAAAAAAAAAAAAAAAAAAAAAAAAAAAAAAAAAAAAAAAAAAGACAAACTTTGGCACCACAGAGAAACAGAAAATTTATTCTTCTAGCTCACTAAAAACACTTTGAAAAGTATACAGGTTGGCAGCGAACAGCCTAAGGCACAGGACACTATCTATTCTAGGATCTAATAAAAGGCTTTTCATGGAAAAGCACTAAGTGACAAACCATCTGAAGAGGACAGAGATCGGAAAAACAGACTGTTACACCCTTTGACCTGGAGCCACATGAACTTACCTAAGCCTGCGCTTTCTTGATCGTGAGATAGAGCGAGAACGGGAACGAGATTTGGAGAAGGATCGTGAGCGTGATCTTGATCCAGATCTCGAACGAGAAGAACGGGATCCAGATTTTGATTTGTTAGTTTTAGACATCTTTGCAATCACCTGTCAGTCACACCTGAAGGAAACAGGGAAATAGTATCTTTGAAAAATGAAATCATACAGGAGAACTGAAAGAACAGGCAGCATCTGGCAGTTTGGAACTACAAAGTGAAATGAAGCTTGATAAAACTGTAAATAGGAATGTTTGAACTGTCTGCCTAATAAAAGACAAATGGAATTGGGCTCAGAATAGAATGTGGGGTTTTGTTTTGTTTTCCAATTTAAAAAGGAAATCTGCAAAGGAAATACAAGCTTTTTATCTAGAATAATTACAAATGTGAGTGCTACAATTAAAACATTAAGTTAATGCAAAAAAAAAAAAAAAAAAAAAAAACAGGGAGAAGCCATTTTGTTAGCTAGAGCAAAAGGACCTTGAACAAGACAAACCATTTAATTTCAACCACAGCACTATCAAAACAGCCAACTGCCACTATTAAAGAACAATGAAAAAAAATAAAGGAGGCTTACCATCAAAAAAAATCTTCTCTTTAAATTTTCAGAAGAAATCACAAACAAAAATGATAATCCAAGATACCTGAACACAACGCCATTTGTACAGATCTGTCTAGCTATGAACCTCCAGATTAAGTCCTGGGCATACATGTTCTATTTGCTTGTGTGGCTTATGCAGTTGCTACGATCAATTACAAGAGTACATCATCCAGTGAGGAGTTCTGTTGCAGCCAAAATAATTCAGAAGTCCTTCCAAATATTCACCCAGTCATTCAAATACTAAAGACAGAAGAGATTAAGTCGTAGCATTAAGTGACTTGACATAACTGCAATAATAAATGAATTACCTGTACTATTTTCAGGAATATATCCAGAAGATAAACAGTCCCTTTAAAAATATTGTTAATCATACAGTCTGATCACATAGTTGTTACTATCTGATCTATTACCTTATAAGAGCAAGTTTTATATCTGTGAGAATGATTTTCTAAAGGATTTTCATTATGCTGTGCCTCAAAGGAAAGACAGACATTCAGGACAAAATAAAAGATACCCATTAATATAAGCATGGGGTTTCACATTGTTTACATTTGAAGGTCCCACCACATTTTAGATGAAATTCAGATCACTCTTTTTCAGCTGCTCAGGTTGTCTTGTACTAGGCATTTTAAGTTTTGGATATTGACAAGTTCGAGGCTTCACACTGGCACCTTCCAACTTTCCCCTCTTCATGTTAGTGGCGACCTCCTTTTGTGACCTCTTTTCCATAAAGGGCTCGAAACAAACCCAGCATACCAGAGTGACAGGTCAGAGAAGCCTAATACCATTTCTGTCCCACAGTTACAGTGCTGCAAAACTTAGTAATATTTGACCTATTTAATCACTGTATCCAGCCATAAACAAAATTCCTTACAACTCAAAATTTGATCATGTTGCAAAATATGCTCCAGCTTTTGATTTCTTGTTGGTTTCAGGAAAGCTCTTCAGCTTAAATGGAAAATGTTTTGGCCTCTGACTTGAGGGAATACAGCTCCCTTCCTCTCCCCAATGAGCTTTATCACCATGACTAGAAACTTGAAGTTTCTGCAGTGGGCTGAAAAAAGATCGGAATTTTACCATTCCTTAAGTAGGTGAGGAATATGAAAACAACTGCTCTCAATAAACATCACAGAGGTTTTATTCACAACATCAGAAGCAATTTATTTTGCATTTAAAAGGCCACTGACTTCACCTTACCATCTCAATCAATTTCTGTCCCTTCGCACAAATTATAACAAGATTAAGAGATGACCATATCATTGTAACATAATGTAACTTTTGCATGAAAAACAAACAATGACTCTGGCCCAGTTTCAGTAGATGCTTACCTCTTAGCATGTTACTTTTTAAGCAGACAGAAACCATATCTGGAATATTTAAAGTCACATGGATGGAAAGGGAAGTGGGGGGACTCCGGCATTTCCCTTGGCTTGGATTATACAAGCAGAGTGAGTTGTATCAAACTTAGTCTGACTGAAAACTGACACTACAAAAACACCCTTCATATTTCAACCAGAGTGATGCGCTGAATCCGATCTCTCCGCTGTCCATGTTAGAGCCAACACAGAAATCTGAGGCCAGAGGGGAACTCTACCTTTAGCAGCACTGCAGCTAGATCACATTAAGAAAATTATGAAGCAAAAGAATTAAGTTACAGTACTGCGAGGATTTTGTTGGAGTGCGTGGGAGAATAAAATATAAAATAAAATAAAATAAAATAAAATAAAATAAAATAAAATAAAATAAAATAAAATAAAACCCGGCATATCCAATCCCATCCTCCAGCTGCTTATTCCTCCCCTTATGAATCAGGGCAAGGAACTGATTCAGCTGCAAAGCAAGTAAAAAGCCAAAAAAAAAAGCCATCTTTGTAAGTGTCAACACAAGAGCACAGGCTGGAAAGAAGCAATAGATCAGCTTTCCAGGAAGCATCAGGAATCATTTTTATTTACATATACAAGAAAAGTAATAGTCTTTCACGACTTTTATAGTTGAATTCCCTACCAGGAAATTCTTTACAAATTTCTACCAGGAATTATATGAGTTCCTGGTAGAAAGTCTTTATGAATTTCTCCAACCTCCCAAACCTCTTCCCAATAAGTAAAACTTGACACAGGCTGAGGGAGAAAAAAGAAAAAAAAGGCAGTGTAAACTATTTACACCTTTGCCTGTACTTATGCAGGTTCAGCAGCAAAATTTAAGTTACTGAGTACTCCTTACACTACTGCTTCATCACTCAAAAATGGATTTCTGTGCAGTGTTACTCATGCTGGGGAACTGTACTTAGAACACAAAGAATAATACCACAAATTGAGAGAATTCCAGATACACAGCTTCCAGAGGCAAATTTTACATAGCCTGTATTTAACCTTCAGAACCAACTCTTGCAGATCAAACTTTTTAATATATACTTTCCATGGACTGACTCAAACTTCCAGTTGCTCCCAGACACCAAGTTAAAGGTATCTTTACTGAATATTCCAAACACTGTCAAAGCACTTTCAGGAAGAGCCCATGGCACTCACAGAAGCAACTACTGGAGAAATGGGTCATTCTTCAGGAGAGTTGATATTCTCCAGAGATGGAAAGTAAACTCTTATTTTAAAAATCATGTTACATGCTCCAGTTCTTCCTTTTCACCATACTGAAGAGGCTACACCAAGACAACTTAAGTATCTTAAGTCCATACTAGAAAGTATGGAAAAAATAGTGTTTCCTGTTCTATTATTTATTTTAAAATAAACAGCACCGGGGATTAAAATAAATAAATAAATCAACAAGCACTACCCACAGCAGAAGAAATGTTCCGATGGATGGATGGCCACTTCTCAGGGAAAGAACATGTGGAAAGATTATTTTTCAATTTTTTTCCTTTAATTAACGCAATACATCTACTAAAACATCAACATTTCCAAAATCCATTGGCCAAAAGCAATTAAAAGTTTAACACAGTAAAGAAAAACATGGAAAAGAATCATAAACAGCAAATGGTAATGGGAACAATTGATCAGTAAGAAGATTCATAACAACAGCAGAAGGAACATGATCTAAACCACATGTTACAACCAGAGAACCATTCTCAACCAAGCCCAGGGGCCTTGATATTAACAAAGCCAGCAAAAACCTGCATTCCATAAGCAGATTACAAAAATATCCAATAAACTCTGTAAATTCAGTATAGTTTTTTAACAAACATCAATCCTGCAGCTAAGAACAAGCTACAATTCAACATATTGACATTTGTAAACTACATTTAGGCAAGCTAATCTATAGTGGTTAAGATATTTTAATAGACAAGTACTATTAAAACTTAAGACTCTCACAATGGCTCCTCTCTGTTATATCTTTTTGAATACTAAATCATTTTCCAAGAAAAAGAACAAGATTAGAGCTGATCTGATAGGAAACAGTAAAAGTGGCTTATACCCCAAGTATCACAATTACAGCTATGCTGCACTACACAAAGAGCTAAATACCATCCAAAAGAGTTTCAACAACATTATCTGCTGCTTCCTGCACAATTCATTTTTGTGAAAGACTTCCTCTAAATACCCACAGCAAAGAGCTGTGCTTAGCTATGCAGCTACTGAAACACTGGGGGGAAAACAAATACTCCTCTCAGTCTTGAGCTAGCTCAAAGACTCAACTACTTCCAGAGTACAGAGACACTATGTCCTGAAACATGATTTTTAAGGTTGAACCTCTTTCATGACCAGAGTCAAAAAGTCCCAAGAATGCCTCAGAACAGAGTTTAACATAAGTACTGTGTGTTTCAAAATGTTTAAACAATCTTCAGGATTTTACTTTGATTCAGAGCACTTACTAGCCAAACATTAGTCTGCTATGCGTGCCAAGAGCTCTCACGCCTTAGAAGCTATTTTTAATCTTTGCCAGTATTTTTTAAAAGTTGATTCATTCCAAACATGTGAGGTAACTCCTACTAGCATAGAAACCAAGTTTCTATGTCCTACCAGCACTCAAAAGGTTAAATAAACTAAATAATGGAGTCATTTCAGTTCCCTTATGTTAACACTACAGTTGTAAACTTATCACAGCATCCATTTAGTCTTTCCAAGAATTAATGATTTACTTGCCAAGATGATCAGCTGTTCAAAGACCAAAAAGAGAGTTCTGAAGGAATCTATTCTGCTAAAACTTCCTACAGAGTATCCTGACTTTAAAGAAAGAGATGCTTCTATATGAAACTGCAAGATGAACTGTGAAAACAGCTGTGGCTTCTCACTTAGCTTACTATTACTATTTTCTCACTTAGCTTACCTTAACTACTACAATTTCTCCACTGAACACGCTGCTATGCCCAAGTTCCTCACGCTTGTAGTGGGAAGCTGCTTCATGAAACATTACAAGATAAAGCATGTCTGGTTCTAGAGCAGGGACTACAGCAGAAGCATTTATACAGTGCTATGGAGACTCCCCATCAGCTATCTGCCAGCCAGAGGTCTCCTTTTTCCTTCCCGCTTACAGCTACAAACTTGCCTGCTCATGACACTGACTCCACCTCTGCCTTTAAGGGGACGTGATTATTCCCTGCCACTAGACAGGTCTCTCCCAGCAGACAAAAAAAAGCAGAGATTGCACACATCTGATGGATATGTGCTCCTGGAAACATTTCCAAGAATGTTTTGAAACTTCTTTCCAGTCTGTTTCTTTGCTAGCCCTGGCTCTAAGCTGCCCAGCAGATCTTCCCAAGTAGTATAGCCTAATGTCTAAAAATACTGATGAAAGCACGGATCGGAGCATGGCGATTTTAAGTTTTTAGTAAAATATTATACTGTTAGGAAAATAGGTACTTTACAGCCTCTACTTTGGCCTGAAAACTACAATGTCTAACATATGTGATAACTCAGCAGGCACTGCATCTGAAGAAACAGCACTTTTTGTGCTGTTAGCCAAATCAGCCGGCTAATCACTAATCACTTTTAGCCAAATTAGTTGGCTAAATTCACTCATATCACAGATAGATAGAAATGGTTGTTTTCTGGAAGCCAGATCTGAAATCACCAACATTTGTGACCAAGTACAAGTATCCAGTATAAAAGCCTGATTTCTAAATACCTTGTCCAAACAGGACCCACACCAGAAGCTGCAGGCAACTCAGTTAACCTGCCAAACACAAAGGCCAAAGTCAAGCCTTTGACATTTAGCAGCAACTTTTGAGAACAGTTTTCTGTAAAGAGACATTTGTACTTCTGTAAGAACAGGACAAAAAGTTAACACGGATGTCCCAGACTGCAGCTATTCCCCTTGATGTGCACTTTCACTACTTATAGAAGTTACAAGTGATTTATTTTACAAGAATATTTTTAAGCAACATCAATTCTGGGATATTCTGGGTTCACAGTATGGCTCTTCAAACAAGTCTTACTGACAAATGAGGAGATTTTGAGATAACCTATGCAGAACCAGCAGCCTGGAAATCTTTCACTAAGTCACTTTTCTAAAATCTGGGGATTGTTGCAAGGTTCAAATTTTGCCTTCTCTGTTTTTAATGTTTTTACATGCTGTAGGTGACCCTGCATGTGTAGGGGGGTTGGACTAGATGATCTCTAGAGGCCCCTTCCAACCTTAAGCATTCTATGATTCTATGATTAAATCCTCTAACTGCAATCCACCAATCAAAGTTGGAAAAAATGGAAGAGAAAGCTCCTAAATCAGTGCAATGGACTTTGCCCAGAAGACAGACTTTTGTCATGAAATAGAGTCAAGGAAGTTAATGTTTTACAAGTTGTAAGATTTCTGACGAAAATTTAAAAAAAAAAAAAAAAAAAAAAAAAAAAAAAAAAAAAAAAAAAAAAAAAAAAAAAAAAGGCCTAAGTTTCTTGTTGCACAGAAATTAAATCTCTTTACACTGAAAATGTTACCCCCAAAAAAAGCACAAGATAATTACCACAAAACCCTGTATCACTTTAGTTCATACAATACTTTTCACATTCATTCTTTTCTCTACGTTTTGAGCATTAAGAAGCATCTCACTTTCCTTTCTTGCCAAATAATACCCATCTTAATGTACAACCATGCTGCTTTTGCTGCAAAATACTATACAGCTTGGCAAAATCTATCTTCTAATCTATAATAGATGCCAGACAGATGGCAAATACAAACTACAATATCCCCAGATGTATTGCTGTTTTTTTCCCCTTCAAAATCTCCTTAAGTAATAAATGACATTGGACGTCTTTGTTCAGCAATATGAACAATAAAAAAAAAAGAGAATTTAGCTAACACAGTTGAACTTGTAGCATACCCACATTAGAGGTAAAATAAGAAGGGAATAGGGAGTATTCTAAACCCCAAGAAAAGCAGTTTCATCATTTTTACAGATTTTATTTTCTATTGTGTGCCTACCTGCGTGAACAGATTCACACTGTGCGCCCTTCAACAGTCAGGATTCACTATCTCAGCTTTGCCAATTATGAAATCAGAAACAAATCTGAAATGGGAAGAAAAAGCATTGAAAAAAATCTTGCATATATGTTCTTTTACAGAATAAAAGGTTTCAAAAGTTATTTGAAGATTACACTCGCTATGGAATAGTAATTGAGTTCTAGCCTCACCTAACCCTGTAGGAAGACTATTCCAGGGTTTGTTTGTTTATTTTTAAAAGCAAAAAATACCAACCTTATAAATATTTTTGTCATTATCTTTGTATTTCGTTAACAGCAAGAACTGTTAGCCTTTTTCCAGATACAGAAAGGAAGGCAGGGACGTGCTCAAAGCTTTCACTTGTAGCCCAGAAGTTTCATATTCCAGAACACAGTAAAGAACATTTCTATATGCCAAGACATGGGTCAAACAAAGAACATCTCTAATTTTCATAATGCCTTTTTTTTTTTTCCCCCCTCTAATTTATTTCCAATTTCCAGTTGGCTTGTGCTACCTCATTTACTGTCTTTTTCCATCCTCTATTCCTTTTCTGAAGTCTTTCAAGCAATACTCACTATTTCAGCCCTTTTACAGATGTGAAGCAAAACTGAAGCTCCATCACAGCCCTGTACAGTCAGGCTACATAACAAATCATTACAGCTGAAATCACTTCTCAGGCACGCCACCAGGGATTGCTCTGCCACACTTCACCACTGGTTGCCAGATAGTGCAAAAAGTACACTCCCACCTCAAGAAGTACCTCCTTTGCCTTCCAACCTGCTTATAACACATGGAGCATAAACACTAGGACATCCTGTAACAAGTAGAACAACTTATGCACGTACCTTAGAAATGTGCATATTGCTGCCAAACTTGTTATAATACTTTGTAAATATTACCTACAGTATTTTGTAAAGCCTCTTGCAGGAAGTTGTGCACAGCCATGTTAGTTAAATAAACTTTTACTTTCTCCTTTCTGACCAGCATTTAACTAACAGTTTATTTTGGAGCAAGACACAGAGCAAACAAGATAGTAGCTCATTACAAAACACATTCCTGCTTGGGTTTCCTGTCATCAGTTCAGTGTTCACCAACACTTCAGTTTGGGAAGAAACAGTTAAAACTGTTACTTTGTTTGCTCACAACAGCCTTCATTATCATCGAACAAATGAATTAATTCTGCTTCAGTCAAGACTACAACTCATCCTGAACTCTAAAAATGGAAAAATATTACTTAATTCTAAACAAAATTCTACAAAATTTGAGGGCTGTGTTTATTAGATGCTTATCTAGCAGAGAATGAGAACAGTTATTCTTTTCTACCCCAAGTGCTCCAACTGGATACTTCTCATGCCTTGCATTCATTCCCTGAAAGGATCTGTAGTCCAAGAAGCACTTGCCGCTTGCACCTGTTGAGCTGCCCTCCCCACGGCAGGCTCACACAGACATGCAGCTGCAGGGCACCCTGCAATGCATCCCCATCACCCCAAGCAGATTTAACGAAACAGGACACTTGCTCTTCCCTTGCCGTTCCCAGCCCAAATCTATGAATTTTCCCCTGGACTTTAGAAAAACATCCCAGCAGCAGCAGCAAAGGGATTGAACTTTTAATTCGGACCGAGGGACTGAACCTGGCACTTCATTCCAACAGACTGAACCAACCAACGCTCCCTCTCCTTCATTGAAATTACAGCAGTACCTGATCTTGTTAGCGTTTTACTTTTGTCTTCGTGATCATGAACAAAGTTGAGCTAAAATGTCTCCATCTCAATGTAAGGAATCAGATCATCTGTCACTTCCATCAAGGAGCAAATCAAAGAAGTGACCACAGCAGCGTGACTAGCATGAATATCCGCATTAGGTTAAAAAGTGAAAATAACATTCCTGTATCAGGAAGTTTAGCAGCTGTCAATATATTCAAATGAAGCCAACTGAAGCTGTTGTTTTAAAAGAGCAATCCAAAAGCATGACAGATTAAACCAGCTGTGTAAAGCCAATTAGTCCGTGAGCTTTACCCTGCAGCTGTACAAGATGTTGCTCTGAACTCACTTGAAATGGAAAGAAGTCTTAAGTAACCAGAAATACTGGACTTCTGTTTAAACTGTCCACTTAAGATTTTCCATATCTATGCTTCTTGAAGAGAGAAAGAAAAGAGGAGGTAATTATGTACAGAAACAGTTCTTCCAGTCTTGCCTTTAAGGATATACTGGTGATTAGATACACCCATTATTGGCATTTTTGTAGCACATGTGGCTTTCAGGCTTACCACACTCACTCGCACAGAGAGCTTTCAGACTGTGTTTACATACCTTATATAAGGCTCCCATCAATTATGTTTCTGAATACTGCTTTATCAGAATTAGTTGAACTCTCACCTAAATGAAAAAAAAAAAAGGAGGGGGAGTTAAATTTAAACCAAGAACCTGAAAGATTTAATTTTAGATTTTAGCCATTCATCCCAACACCATTTCCCAAATTCTTTTCCCAGTAACAAACGTGTCCTCAAAATATGTGATCAGAATAGCAGTTCATACACAGATCTCTAATTCAGGAAAATGATCTCATCCACAATCCTGCAGGAAAAATTAGCTACAATAATTTAGGAAAAAAAAAAAAAAGTACAGAAGCAGAGGGCCAAAAGTAATTGGGCATACAACTCTCTGTAAAGGCACAAGTTAACACCATTACTACTAATTCCAATTCTATTGCGAGCTAATTCTCTTCTGCTTTACCTATCCCTTTACCTATCATTGCCTTTTGTTCCTTCAGAGAAACCTATATGGCCACAGATCACAACAGGCTACAAAATTGCTGGATGACACAGATTTGCAGATAAAATCATGAATTTCCTTTCCTGTCAAAGTAGTGTGTATGAGCAGGCCTTTGGAAAAAAAAAAAGATTATACTTGTAAGAATACAAAAGGGGAGGAACATGCTAAATATTTTCCCACATGGTTGGAAAAAAGGTCACAGACAGAAAATTGTCCCTTTGGTAGGAAAGCACGTGAACAATATTGTTTTAAAAATGAAGAACGAGGAGAAACTGCACCTAAATTTGTTTAATTTCTTTGTTCTAACCTAAGGCACCACAACCTCAGATTCCTCTGGTTCCTAGTTCTTCAGTGACGTGACCGCCCTCCGCACAGAGCTGCAAATGGCAGAGAGAAGTCCAGGGGACAGCGAAATGAGAGCACAGTGCCAGCTAGTGCCTGGAAAAGTGATGACTTCTGGCCTGCTAAGAAAAGCAACCAACTCTCCCAGGTCTCTGCCCACACTATTACACTGCAATTCTTCCACTCTCAGCCATGCCAAATGGGCTGCGCTTTACAGGTGGAGGAAGACTGACCACCACTGGAGAAAAATGAAACTATCCTTGCTTTAGAACACTATCCCTTTCCAGTTGCATCCTGTAAGTAGTATTTTATAAGGATAAGCTCTCTGCGTCATTCTCAAACACAGAAAACTGACCTCAGAAATGACCATTTCTGCAACACACAACACCATTCTGGTACAAAAAAAAGACCTTTTAAGTTTATTTTTTTAACTAAGCACAAAGTCAGGACACTAAGTTATTTGCAACATTCTGAATTGACTTCCACGTTTGAGATCATGTTACTTTTCCCAAATCTGTGTCTGAAGCAATGTAAAAAATGGCAAAATACTATTTAAAAAAAAAAAAAAAAAAGGCGAGTTTTGACTCCTAAGAATCATGAGCATACTTGGCCCACTCTGGCCCAGTGCTCCGACGCTCTCACGTTCACCTGGATGGCATTTCTGTGAGCCGCTGTTTTCTATGGAAGCGACAGTTTCCGGTTACCATGGAGGAAAACAACGTAAACACTATTCTGAACCGGCATGAAATGTAATCTCATGATTTTACTATTCATAGTTCGGACATGATAAAGCTAAAATAAGCAAGAACTCGCAACTTTTTCAAAACTAACAACTGTGATTACCTTCATCTAGCCTCTGCGTATGCTCTACTTCGCTGTAAAGAGGGAAAGAATATTCTCCTGCAAACAAATACTCTGTATTTACAAGTCCAGCTTGTTAATCAGAAACAAAATGGCACCTACTTGTTCTTTGCCACTTGATCAATCCCAGCGGTCACAGGACAGAGCAAGACAAGTTCCTGTGCTAAATGTTTCTCACTCAGGAGACCATTATCGAAACGCACAGCCCAGTTTTTCAAATATGCTCACACTTGAGGTGGCGAATCCTGCTGAATGAAAACCCATCGCTACAGAATCTACAGCAGGGCTCAGGTAGGAAATATGCTAAGTACCAGATCAGCAAGTGCAGTGGCAATGTCTATGCTAGCTGCTTATGCAGCCAGGGGTGGATTAGCTCCCCCAGGCCCTGGGAGCCTGAACAGCTTCTGAAATCCACACCGTTACTCTCCCCTTCGGAGCCCACGGACAACACTGGATGGATAAACCACCAGTAGGATCCTGCCACACAGAGCAACCCTCTGTGCTGCTGTAATTCAGTAGAAACCATCGGGCCCTAAGAACATACGTTATTAAACTGGCACACTGGGCTATTAAATGCAGCTTAGTACGTGTAAACTTTTCCAAAAAAGGAGGAAAAAAAAAAAAAGTTAAAGGCTGCACCACTGCTTAAACAATTAATGAGCTCTGATGAGCCAAACTTTCACCTTGCAAAGACAAGGCCAAGTGAGCTAAAAAAATCAAGGTTCTGTCAAAACTTCACTATTCTTTCAGGGAGCAAACGGTCCCTGAAACAGCAAATCAACAAAGGGAACACCAGTGCTTTAAAAACAAAAGTATTCTCAGGCTTAAGAGAAAAATTTATTTTGTGGTCAAGTTATCTGGATCAGATTGTGGTAGAAGCTGGTAGAAAATTCTGTCTGGCATAGTTTGGCACCATTCCTAATATGGCGGTGTTTTATATATTTACTGCTTTTGTTTTCTAATAATACTAACCTTGACAGGAAGCATTCACAAGCTTTCCTAAATGCGCCAGTTCCAAATACAACTAGTGAACTCGCACAGCACGAACCTGGCTTAACCGGAATTACTGATTTTTCTTAAATAGAATTTACAAAGCTTCTCAACTTAAATAAGCTGGAGAAAACAGTAGACAGCCAAGTTGTATTATCATAACATTAATAATAGAACGTATCCCTAACTTACAATTTACCTTACAAAATTCTGTTTTAGTCTAAATGGTGTCAGGAGTGAAGTTCATGGCGTATGCACATGACTGCCTTCTGAAATCTCAGCACACCCAAAATAGCCACATGCAGCTTACGAAGGCACTTACTGAAAGCTCTTTCGGGGCAGTGCTTACTGAAGCCCTACAGAGCAGGACAGGCTGCTTTTTCACTGCTGCAGAGCTCTCAAAGGGGCACGGAATTCGCAGGAAAAGCAAATAGCAGCAAAACTCCACAGCACAAGGCAGGAGGGCAGGCATGACTTCCACAAACAAGGAACTCCAAACGGGCACAAGATTCGGAGCGTGCACTGCCCCTGTCAACACGCAGCAGCCATGGACACGCTATACAGCGGTCGGATTTATTGCTGCTCTGATGCATCTGAAGCAAACATCCTAAGAAGGCACAAAGTGCACCATGATATAGATGCCTCCTTACATGGCCAGTTTTCTTTGGCATAAACTGGCAGGAAAACACATATATAAGGTTTCACCCTTTTATTTCCCCCCCTAGCTATGATTCCATCTCTAGACCAGCAGTTACCAACATCCTCCACTCAGGTGTTCCTCAAGCCTGGTCTTTCCAAAGGAGGCAAATAGCCTGGGCTATCAAAAGCAGGAAGCAAAGAGTCAATGCAGAAGGATGCAGAAATGCAGGATTTCAAGTTAACCTATGACAAGGCCTCTCACATTCTTCTTACGGACTGTAGCATTCTTCTTTCCTCCATACGACCAGCAGAAACCCCAAACCTAAAGGCAACTATGTACTAGCACAGCTATCGCTTTAGATGCTAGAACTCTCTAATTCCTTTTGTGTTCAGAGTCTTACAATTTATGGACCACATGTTCTCAGTCTTACAATGCACAAGTTTTGAAAACACATCTCAAGACACTAAAGCTCATCAATATTTTCTAACCACTGGCATCCTGCCTTGGAAGCAGAAACCAACACACAACCCACTCACTCCAAGTGTATGGAATGCTCCCACAGAGCAGCACACTTCAACATGAGTCTTCCAAGGCGGCTACTAAACTCACCACGTCCATTTCCCGGCATGGAAACGCACTGAGAAATCCACGAGGCAGTTATAGTGAGCAAACGCCTCCTAGAAATTTTTGAAGAGTATTTTTGATGGAGGCCAGGTCCATTAACCTCGGCCCAGTCCTCACCGTCCAAGGCCTCTCATGTGCTCTTCACTCCCGTGGAACGAGATGAACCTAACTCCAAACCCCGCGTGCAATTAACGGGCATCGGGACGGGGAACACAAGGGAGCGGCGCCCTCGGTCCGCACCGACGGCGGAAGCGGAGCCCCGAGCGAACGTCTCGAGTCCACCTCCCTCCAGCCCGCACCCAAGGCCCGCGGGGCCGCCCAGGGGCTGGAGCGGGGGGGAGGCTGCAGGCTCGGGCTGGACCCTGGGGCGGCGCGAAGCCGCGGAGGAAGCGGCGCGGCCCCGGGCGCCCCCGCCGCGCTGCGGCCGCGCCCGGCACGTGGCGGCCCGGGAGGGAAGGGAGGCGCGGGTAGGCCGCGCTACGGCCCGCGCGGGGAAAGAGAGCCCAGGGCGGCCCCGCTGCGCTCGGATAGGCGCGCGGGGAGCCCCGGGCGGGGCGGGCGGGTCGAGGGGAGGAAGCGCCGCTCCGGCCCATCCGCACTCACCGGACCGCGCCGCCCGCGGCCTCCGCAGCAGCCAGACGCCTCCGCCACCTCCTCGCGCACTTCCGGTTCCCGCCCGTCCGCCTTGCTCCCCGCGGGGGTGCCGGGAATTGCAGTCTTCCGGCGCCGTAGTCCTTATGCGTTAGTGCGTCCGGCGGGACTACAGTTCCCAGCAGGCACCGCGCGGGTCGGTAACGTCTTTTCCGCCTTCGCCCTTTCCCGCCCCTCGAGCGACGGATGGGGCGGGGCCAAGGCCTCGTGCGGGGCGGGAGGGCGGAGCCTGTGGGGGTCGACCATGGCGGAGGCGGGAGGTTTGGGGCCTTTTATGGGGGGCACTGAGGCCCTCGAGGAAGGGACGTACAGGGGGCGCAGCCTCTCATGGGGGTCTGGGGGGTCGAGGCTCCGTTGAGGGGGGTCGGGAGGGCCTCCATGACAGAAGGAGACGAGACGCTCGTGGCGTGTCCGCTTTATTAATGCAGAGGTTGTCCGGGTGCATAACACTGTCAGGGGGGCACAGGGAGCCCCCAGCCTGCACCCTGCGCCCGCCCACGCTATTTACAGTATTCACATACAGGGTACCCAGCAAGTTAAATAACTACATTATTACAGCACGCGTCTGGGGTGGCTCTGGCAGGCGGCTGGGGGGGCGTCAGTCTCATAAGGTGCATATTGGGAAAAAAAAAAAAGAACGAAACAAAAGGAAATAAAAACCAGGATGAAGGGAGGACGCAGGCGTCCGCGGTGCGGGGCCGCGGGCCGCCCCGGCGGCGTGGCGTGGCGGGGCTGTCCTTTCAACGGCAGCTACGTGTGCGGGCGCAGCCGCAGTGCTCACAGCACCTCTGCGTGCGGAGGCAGCGCGTCAGGGCCGCAGCAGCGGCGGGGGGAGGCCCCGGTGCCGCCAGCCCCACGCTCACCTGTGACCTGGGGGGGTTTCACCACAGCCTTCTTGAGGAAGGGCTCGGTGTCGGCGAAGGGGATGATGGTGCCGGGGCCGTGGTGTGCCCGCTCCCGCGCGCCCACCGGCTCGCCGCCGCCCTCGCCGCCGAAGCCGTTCTCGTGCTTGCAGGCCTGCACGCCGTTGAGCAGCACCGGTGCCTCGGGGCCTGCCGAGCTGGGCGCAAGGCCATGAGCCAGGAGTCGCCGGTGACGCCGCCGGCGCCACCGCCCACGGCCCCACACGCTCACCTGGGCTCTGTGCCCAGCAGCCCTGCGCTCGGCACCTCCAATTCGGGCAGCTCCTCAGCCTTGGCCAGCGGCCCCATGCGCTTCTCAGGGCCTGCGGATGGAAGCGCAGCCACGTGAGCTGCGGCGGTGGGTCGGGCTTGCGAGCGACTGGCTGGCACCCCCACGTACCTTTGACATCCTCCTGCTCGGCGACTTTCCCATTCACCATCCTCTTGTCCTCCTTCTTCTGCGGGGTGGAGGGGAGCCCTGTGTGAGGGCTGGGCCAGGTGGCATCGCCGCATCCGCCCCGCTGCGCGCTCACCCACCTTGGAGTCCGTCGTGCCGGACCTGCGCGTCCTCTTCATGATCTCCTCCAGGCGCTGCAGGGCACATTGGGGCTCATGGGCAGCCCTGGGGGAGCCGCCAGGACCCTGCGGCACCGCCCTGCGCACCCCTCTCTGCTCACCTTCTTCCGCTCTTGCCGCTCCTGCTCCTCGCGCTGGAAGTGCTTCTCCCGCTCCAGGCGCTGCCGCTCGGCCTCCTCGCGCGCCCTGGCCTCGGCCTCCTCCTTCTGCGGCACAGTGGGAGTGCAGCTGGATGGGATCCCTGCCGCAAGGGGCTGCTGAGGGGCCACCCCCACCCGGGGGGACCATCAAGAGCAGCCTCCCTGCAGCCTTCCCCCTTCATCCCAGCGTTCCTCCTTGCAGCCCTCCTCCTCCATCCCTGCCTTCCTCCTCCACCCACCCCTCCTGCACCTCTGCCCTCTTTTCTCCCTCTGTGCCATCCTCCCTCCATCCTAGCCTCCCTCCAGCCTTCCCCCTGCATCCCTTCCTTCCCTCCTCCACCCCAGTCACCCCGTGTGCTGCTGCCCTCTCCGGCCTCCCTGACCTGTCTCTGCATCCTCTCGAGCTCCTCCTGCTCAGCTCGCGCCTTCTCACGGGCCTCGCTCTCCTCCTGCAGCCGCTGCTCCTCCTCGCGCCGGAGGGCCAGGGCCTCTGCGAGCTCCTGCTGCTCGGCCACCCGCCGCGCCTCCTCCTCCCGCCGGCCCCTGCAGTTGCAGGACGCTCAGCCTCAGTCCCTCGGTCTCCCCATGCCCGCAGCGCCCGCCACTCACCTCTCCTGCCGCTCCTGCTCGCGCCGCTCCTGCTCCTCGCGCTCCCGCTGCTCCCGCGCCTGCCGCCGCTTCTCCGCCAGCAGCCGGGCCGCCTCCTCGCGGTCCGTGGTGCCGGCCGTGGGCCTGCCACTGGGGCCGGGGGTGCCCACAGGGCTGGGGGCGCTGCTGGGGGCCGCGGGGCTGCCAGGGGCTGTGAGGCCGGCGGTGGCATCAGCAGGGCTGGCAGCGGCATTGCAGGGGCCACTGCATCCCTGCTGCCTGCTGCGGTACCCACCCGTGGCCGGCTCGGCGGGCGCCGCGGGGGGTTCGGGGGGTGCCGGCGTGGCCGTGCCCCTCTCCTCATCCTCCTCCTTCTTCTCGTGGGCCTTGGCCAGCAGCGGGGGCTCCCGGGGGCTGGTCCGCACCCGGGGGCCGCGGGGTGCCGGGGGCCCCCGGGGGGAGGCGGGTGAGCCAGGCTGGGCGGCGGGCGACGCGGGCTGGTCCCGGGGGCTGGGGCTGCCGAAGGCAGGGGGGAAATACGGATGTCATGGGGGCCGGGGCCAGCCTGGGGGCTGGGGGAAAGGCTCCTACCTGCCGTGCGTGAGCGGCGGCCGGGGAGGCCCCGTGGGGCGCTTGGGGCCGCGCTCGCGGGCCAGGGAGCCGCGTTCCTTGGTGTTGTCTCGCTCCTTCTCCTTCTTCTCCTTCTTCTTCTGCGGGCAGCACGGGGTGAGAGGGGGGCGTAGGCAC
>VZSV01000077.1:84546-95755 GCA_013398735.1 Nothocercus julius
CGGGCTGCGCAATCCCCGCGATGCTCGGCCCCGCACTGCCCCGTGTCTCGTTCCCCTAAATGATGCTCTGTGACCCAGTGGCCCCCCCGGGGCCACCCCTTCCTGCCCGCACCACCCCATGGCCCTGAGCTCACCCTCTCTCCAGCCTCTTCTCCCGCTTTGGCTTCCTCGCTTGCACCCACTCTTCCCACTCCCAACGTATTAAGATGCTCCAGTCACCAGGAAAGCCCCAGCGCCAGAGGAGATGGTCCCTGCCTTCCCTGCTCACCCACTGCCTTTGCTGCGGGCAGCCCTGGCACTGGCTGCTGCTGCGGCCTGTGCTCAGCCCTGTTCGCTTATCCCAGTTCAGCTCACCCCAAGAGGCATCGACCGCCTGTCCCAGGGACCCAGTGCAGCAGCGAGGGACCCTGGCCATCCCCAGCGCCACCCTCCTGCTGGCCACATGAGCCTTAGTCACCACAACTGGCATGGGAGAGCCCTGGCGCAGCCCTGGGCGCCAGGCACAGCCAGGACACATGGCAAGGCCCGGGGCCAGGCAGTGGTGGGGGCTTGCAAGCACCGTGAAGACACGAAACCATCTCCCAATGGCCCTAACACACTGCGGAGCACCCCAGGGCGCAGGGTGCCACGAGCAGGGTGCAGAGAGGCACCAGGATTCACACTGCGGATGTGCCGGTGGGTGCAACGCGGGGCGGGCGACGCCACCAGGGAGGCTTCACACTGGGCTGCTGTCACCCAGCCCAGGAGATTACCCGTGACCTGCCCTTCCTGCAAGCAGGTTCCCTGCGATCTCAGCCCTGCTCTCGGAAGCACATTCCTCTCCCATGGAGCTGCCGTGACTTACGAGACGGGAGAGGGCAGCGCGGCCAGCAAGGCTGGAGCCGTCGGGCGCCAGCGCAGCTCGGCAAGTTGTGCTGGAGCACCGCGGGGAAGCGCCTGCCCTAGCACCGCTCCCAACCCCAGCTGCAGAAATGAGCAAATGAGGAAATCCTGGGGGACAAGGGACTGACAGGGCTGAGGGCAGCTTGGTGCTGCTGGGACAGGAGCAGGGGCACAGAGCTGGAGAGCCGGCTGGCCCCGGCGCTCTGCTGCAGCTGGCGATGCCCAGGGCGCCCGCGCAGCCGAGTCGATGGGTTACGTAAGGCGCAGAGCAGCTATCGATCACACCAGCTGCCCCATCCTGCGGGTGCTGGGAACGGCCCCTGTCCCTGTCTCATGGAAAAATCAATGAGCTAATTACGAGCTCAGCGCAGAGCCAGTGCGACTGGTCCTCGCGGCGGCTGCGCTCCTGCTGTGGGGACCCAGGGCGCTGGGAGCCACTGGGGCTTGCGGAGGGAGCTGGGCAGATGCTCCAGCTGTGCACTCTGGACACTTCACTGAGATGTGGAGCGAGGGGCCAAGCACCCCCCAGATCTCGCCCCATGGCTGTGCTGGAGCAGACGGCGCCGACAGCAGACAAACAGGGATGCACACACGGCAAACACATGAGTACTGACAGGGGCTGGGCTCAGCGGGCAAAGTCCCGTGTCGCCACTGGGCCCCTTCCTTGCGCCAGCCCCGGACCTCCCACCTGCGGACTTCACTCACCCGCCCCACACAACTGCAGAGCCCTGGGGTGGCATCTCAGAGGGGACAGCAGCGGCGCAGGGCACCTCAGGCAACTCGTGCCTGCCCATGCGGGCAAGCGGCGCGGAGACACTGCAGCGCTGCAGGGCTGGCCGGCCGTGGGTGCCAGAGGAGGAGGAGGAAGCTGGGGGGCAGCGGGCACTGCAGGAAGGGCCACGGGGATGGCCGTGCCAGGGGCTGCTGCCACGGGCTACCCCTGGCCCCGGCAGGTACCCACAGAGCTGAGTCCCGCTGGTGACACAGGCCAGCGAGGCGCTGTGCCCTACCCTCCACAGCGCATGCTGCAATTATTCCGGCACAGCTGTAATTAGTGCCCTGTAATTGGGCTAGGCCGGGGCAGCCCCACATGTCCAGCACCAGCCCCACCTCGCCCTCCCGCACCGGTGCTGAGGCCGATCCTGGCCCTCCTGCTCAGCCCCAGGAGCTCCCGTGCCGGGATCGCTGCCCCCTGCCAGGATCACTCCCGTTCCCTGCATTCTTGGCCGCTTGCTCAGTACCCACCTGCCTCTTTTGCAGTCAGTGAAGGAGTTCCCATGCTAACTGTGCGAGCGTTCGTTCTGCTCTGCTCCCAGCCTCTGAAGACGTGTGCAAGTGAGTCGCGAAGGGACCAAGAGCATCTACCCCAGCTGTTCCCTGCACCACCACCGCCAGGGCTTGCCTGGGAAAAGGGAGGCTCGTTTTTTAGGGCTTTGCTTGCCCTCCACCAAGATGCTGGGGGTAAAGCTGGGGATGGCTGAAGCCCAACAAGGAATGCAGAACACCCGGGTCCTGTCTGCAAGGAGGGATTTAACTTGAGAACAGGTGAGAAGGGAGGCAGCGGGAGGAAGGGCTCTATATCTGTAGGGAAGGATGGATGAGCACTGGGATTTAGGGATGAGGGTGCCAGAGTGTCCTCACTGAGAGTTGCTTCACCACCTTGCCACTTGGGCACTACAGGTACTGCACAGAAGGCAAGTGGACCTTCAGCATCTGGCTCATCCTGGAGAAACACATCCAGGCGCGGCACAGGATCAAGGTGACCAACCAGATGAAGAGCCTGGAGGTCATTATTGCCCGGATAGGGACCGGCACCATGCAGGTACAAGCCTCACAGGTGCTCACTGAGAAGGCGTCTCCGTGAGCCCTGATCCAGGTTTCCTGTTGCCTGCACCTATCCTGCAGTGTCCGGAACCGATGGCTCCCTCCTGCTGCGTGGAAACAAGCTCCATCCCAGTGTGACTTGCTGAGCTCTTCGAGGGCAGCGGGGCTTGGTCAGTCTTGCTTGATCAGTCCAGTTTGGCTGGATCAATGTGGCTGTGAGCTGGACAAAGATGGAAAACTTGCATCGTCTTCTCAGGGTGGCCCCAGACCTGTCCCCAGGCTGCAAGGGGCAAAGGGCCTAACACGAGGGTCACCAGCAGCCCCAGGGGATCTGCCCTGTTCAGCCTTTTCTCAGAGCAAAAACCATCTCCAGGAGCATGTTGGGAAGAGGCAGAGCAGTTTGGGGTTCTGCGACGCCGGGGTGCTAGGAGCTGCTGCCATTCAGCTTTTCCCAACCTTTTCCATAGGTGTGCAGCCGTTAAGTGGAAGCCGTCCTCCGCCGAGGGCGACTTGTGCACCGAGGAGCCCGACAGCACCGACTCACCTCGAGAAAACCCAAGGGTGACCGCAAGGCGCCCTTCCGCTGCAGCAAGTGCGGCTCTGTCGCCAGCAGCTTGGCCGACTTGCAGGAGCACAGCCCGCAGCGCCGGACAGACGAGAGCTCCCACCAGTGCCAGGAGTGCGGCCTCTGCTTCACCCCACGGGTCTCCCTCAGCTGCCACCGCTTGATCACGCAGAAGAAGAAGGGAGTGGGTGAGGTGGAGGAGGCCCCGCAGCCCACGGCAAGCTCTCCCGCAAGGCGTGCGGCCGCGGCTTTGGCAGCCAGCTCAACCTCAAACCGCCAGCGCCGAGAGGCAGCGGCCCGGCGGAGGGGCATCCACACGCGCACGTAAATCAGCACGGAGCTCCTGGAGAGCCGCCTGCGCTCCCCCTTCCTCCGTCTGGGCCACAGACGGGAAGAGAGAGCTGAGAGCCTGGCTCGTGCCCTCTGCTCCGGCTCCTGTGCCCGGATCCTCTCGGCTGGTGCCCCTCTTGACATGGGTGCTCAGCCCCCCCTGGCTTGTGAGTAAGAACAGGGCAAATGGGAGATTATTTGGCTGCCTACTTTGCTTATACAGCAAAGGGCAGAGTCCAGCCTTGCTGCCCTGCCCTGGGGGAGATTGAAGGTGGAAGCAAAGTTTGCCTCTCTGCTCCGCTGCCCCACGGGGACCCGCCAGCCAGGTGGGAAGTCGCCCCTTGCCCAGGATGAGGACGGAAGGGAATCTCCCAACTCTGGACCAGCATTTGCAACCGTAAGTCTCGGGCTCTGCCAGTCTTGACTCCAGCATCACCTGGACCTCGGGCTACTGCTGAGCACGCTGCTTCCCAAGGAGCCTCCCTGTATCCCAGGAATCGCATGGCACTCTGCCGGGAATGCTGCTGCAGCCGTGGCAGCCAATGGGGTTTGCAGCTCTCGAGCTGGACAGGAGAGACATCTCCAACCCAAGCCCCAGATGCCTGTAGCATTACCACAAGACCCTGCTGCCATTTTGTTTTGTTTTGTTTTCTACTTTCTTTTTACTGTTGCTTCTTTTGTATTTTGCCGGCACTATGTGGAGGAAACTCAGTGTTAGTCCCTGGATTTCGCCTGCGGTGGCACCCCAGAGCCAGGATCACCATCGGCGAGGCCACCCTGGTGAAGCGGCACCGCGTCCGAGGCGCTGCGGCTGCCTCCGGAGCCAGCGTCCCCCGATGGAGCTGAGAGGAATGGGGCTCTGCCGCATACTCAAGGACTGGTGCCAAGGGGGACATTCCCTGTGTTTTTTCCCAGGGGGAATGGCTGACACCCAGTGCTGCTCCCCAGGGCTTTGCTCCTGCCAGAAGGACTCAGCCTTCCCTGCTCCCCCTCCCCAATCCTTGGCAATTCAGCAGGGCAGGAGGAGGCCGAGAGCCTCCTTGGCTCTTTTCCCCACGGTTGGGGAAAAGGAGGTTTTAAAAAAAAAAATCACCCACAAAAGACACTTTCTCCTCGTCTTTCTTTGTTTAGGGCCTGTGCTTGGGGTAGGGTGTTTGTGTGAGTAATTGTTTCAGTAATTTAATGTGGGAGATCCTCCTCGTTTCATTGTGAGTAACCTCTAACACGCCATATAAAGCTGTAACATACGCTAAAGGTAACAAAAAAAAAAAAAGAAAACTACTGTCATGATTGGGGTTTTGTTCTTTCCTCCCACCTCTGGCACCATCAGGCAGGGGGAGACACTTTGCTGGGTCTTGTATGTTTTGTAAGTGCATAGGGGGCGGATTTTGCCCTCCCTGCAAGCAGAGGCTGGGGGTACTGTTTGGAAAATAAAAGCAGGAAAGAAGACAAAAGCGAGCATCTCCCCCAGGGCCGGGAACATGTAACTGATGTTTCATAGCAGAGAAGCACCTAAAGTTTCTACGAGTTTTAGAAGGAGGAAACAAAACAAATTGCTTTGTAATCTCTTGGGGTTCAAGCACTTCAGTGCCTTTAGATCGACTTCTGTTAAAGTTCGGGGAGAGAGGGATTTTTTTTTGAGAGAGAGAGGGGTGTCAAACCAATTACGCTACATTAAAAATACAGGCACTGCAAGAGATTCTCAGGTATCCTTTATTCTTGTAATAATAATGCAATTAAACTTTTAGTGGTTTAATCCTTGCTGTGCCCTGTGGTCCTTGCCTGGCCCTGAGTGGGTGTCCTGGGGAGGGGAACCTTTAACTCCCCACCCAACAAAATGCCACTGGAGGGGTCACCCAAACCCAACCTGTGTCCCAGGTATTGCCTGGCTCGTGGATACCAGCAATTCAAAATATTTTTCCCTTTTTTTTAATGCTATCTAATCAATAGGACAAATAATTAGTGCTAAACAAAGAGACCAAGGACATGGCAGGTTACAGAGTTGGGGGGGTAGAAACGCAGTGGGCCCTGCCATGCGCTGCCCCCCCACATCCCTTACTGTGGCACTTGGACTTCTTGAAGCTGCAGGGACCTCTGCCACAGCCATTCCAGAGCCGTCGCACATGGACCTGCCCCGTGCTGCAAAGGGAGGTGAGAAATTATTGCAATAACAGGGGAAAAAACAACCAAAAATGCTTCACAGTCCTGCAGTGCCGGAGCGGAGCTCACAGGGAGCGTGTGGGGTCCCATGGCCCCCCAGGAGCGCCACAACGCACACTGCAAGTCCCCGCAGCCACCGCGTGCTTGAACAATGGCCAAGTCAACGTACGTTAGAAGTGGGGGTGAGGGTGGCCAAGAGGGTGTGAGAAAGAAAAGGGGCTGATGGCAGGAGCTGGAAGGCGCCGAGGCCGCAGGGAACATGCAGGAGAGGAGGAGGAAGGCAGTAGCCAGGCCCCAGCCCTCCTCCAGGTCCGACGAGCCTAAAACTGCAAGTCGGCACCTCTGCGGATGGCACCATAAACAGTTACCACATGATCCTTTTTGCTTCCATTTCTTTCTGCAAGTATCTTTTTTTTTCTCCTTGCTTCTATAATCTTTTTGTTGTTGCGTCTTTTGTTGTTATTTTTGCTTTTTTTTTTACTCTAACATTTGCGACCCAAATCTGGCGAAAGCAGTCCCAGGCACTGCTGCATCCTTGCCACAGCCTCTGCGCAGCCGGAGCCGCTGGCTGGGAGCGAGACCAGTGCAGGAGCCCCTCACATGATGCCATTGGTGAGGTACTGGAAGCCATCGTAGAGCTTGGTGGTGATGGAGCACATGTTGCTGTCCACCATCTGCTCGAGGAACAGCTGCAGCTCCTCCTCCGTCACGTCCATGTGGAATCGCTCCTTCAGGTTGCGGATGGTGCTGGGGCCATGGAAACACAGCTGCTGCAAACCTGCTGTGGAGAGGGAAGGCCTGGATGAATCTAGCGCGACGCACATGGGAGGATAGTGCCCACGGAAGTGCTGGGCTGCCCTCACCTTGCTGCACGATCTCCATGATCTGCACCACTTTGTCCGTGTGCTTCCACGTGGCGATAAGCCCCTGCAGCATCAGCATCTTATAGTACTTGAACATGTCCCTGCCCAGCCCGACCATCACCTGAAAGGCAAAGGAGTGACGTGAGTGCAGTCCAAATGACGTCTTGAGCAGCTGGACCGTCAGCCAGAAGGTCACGGGGGCATTATTGAGGGACTTCCACATCTCTGAGTGCATCTACACAGCAAGCAGAGCTCCTCTGGCTTTAACCTCATTTGCTTTAACCTCATTTGCTGGGTCCTGGGAAGGACCAAAAAGTGTCACTGGTGTTACCCCAGACTTCCCATCATTGCTGCCAAGGTTTGACTGTGCCGGCCAAAATCTGCCCCCGCGCCCCTCCCCGCTGTCCTGTCCCTGTGTCACTTACATCCACAAATTCCGTGGTAAGCTTGAAGGCGGACGTCTCAAAGCCCAGATTCCTCGGGAAACTGGAGAGAATGAACCCAAAATCGATGTGGATGATGTATCCGTCTGCGCCCAGCAAGATGTTGCCGTTGTGCCTGAGTGGGAGGAACTCTCAGTTAAGCCTTGCAAATACCGTCTTGAGCCCAGGAGGGGAAGTCAAGCTGGAATCTGTCTGCTCCCAGGATCCCTGAGGGGACAAAACGCAGCCTCCTAGGCATGCAGGGACTCACCTGTCCTTCACCTGCAGCAGGTAACACACCAGGCAGTAGGCAGCGCAGCTCTGCACAGAATTCCTCTGTGCAGTCAGGAAGGCTTTGGTCGTGTAATTGCTATGTTCCTGCAGAATCTAGCAGCGAAAGCAGGGATTGTTTCTTGGCTTCGTGGATGGACATGGAGTTCATGACTGGCTCAATCATGCCGCTGTTGGCGGATATGAATAGGATTTTGTATGTCTTGATCCACAGGGGCACCCGTTTCTGCGCCCAGATGGACTGGGATCTGGGACACCATGGAGACTCACCAGGGCCATCATGGCCAGCACCTCTCCCTGCCTCACCTGCAGGTGCTTGAGGGCCTGGAAGGCCAGCAGCTCCTGCCAGAGGTCAAACGGACAGCAGGTGCCAGGATGGCAGGTGTCCGTAGGGCGAACCTTCCTTGATCCTCCTGTGGGCAACAGGTAAGATCGGGAGCACAAGGCGGGGCAGCAGCAAGTCAGGTTTTGGGTCATGAATCTGGGGGCTAAGAAAGCCCGGGGCTGCAATATCTATACACCAAGTCCCTGAGCAAACCATGGACTGGATCTCATCTAAGCCACGAGACACGACAAAAGAGCAGAAGGAAATTAGCCCCGTTCTCTCCTTGAATCCCCAGGCTCTCCATAAAAACCCGCACCCCCAAACTTGAGAGAGACTGGAGAAGCCCAGGGCACTCTTCCTCTTGCTCAAGGAGAAATCTGGGAGTTGGAAATGCAACTCCCAGGGCAGGAACATGGACTAGGTTACCTTAGGCCAGGCCAAACTGCTCTGACATGAAGCACGGCAGTAAATACTCTAGCTAGGGATTTTCTCACCCATCAATACTCCCTCCCTTGGGGGTGACCAGGCCCTTGAGTCAAGGCCATATCTATTTACTGAATAAATTTCCCAGGCTCATTCCTGGCCTTTCCAGTGGTGCAAAGTCCTCATGCCAGGTTGCCCCTTCCAGCCCTACCTCACTTTCTCCTGCCAAGGCTCCTTGAGGGCCACAGTGGACGGATCCTCGGGGTCCCTCTTGAAGGACGTGTGTGTGGGGGGGGTGAGAGCTGCTCTGAGAGCTGCTGCCTGCAAGACAGAGCCATTAGGCAACTCTCGGAGCAGCATGGGGGGCAGCCGCCCAAAGCAGCTCACCTGATATAGCCGGCAGTAATGAACACAGGCTCCCTGCTCTCCTGGCTAGTGATGCTGTCCACGGAGAACTGGGAGATGTTGTCGCAGCTATTGGTGTGCATCTCAGGCAGCCGGAAGAGGAGAGGCATGTGACAGGCAATACCGTGGCCTGTTCCCTCATCTGCTGTCCCAAAGGGATGCTCCTTCCCAGCTAGGGTAAGGCCTGCCCATGCTATGAGGTTGCCGAGATAGATCCCGGGAGCATCTTCCAGCCCCAGCAAGGGACTGAGCGCCATGGCGCGGACCACGGCCAGAACACCCCCCCAGAACTCACCTCCACCTGCAGCTCCACGATGTCCTCCACCGACCAGGCCTCGTCAGGTACTGTCATAGCTGGGGACAATGGTGAAGCTGCTGGTCCTCTGCTCGTGTGTGATGCTGATTTGGGGATGTTTTCAGCTCACCGTGTGCTCCAGGTGCGGTTCTCGGGGATGCAAGCGGGCGCTTTGCTGTGTCAAAATTGTCACATTCAAATACGTCAACATAGATTAAATAGTGAGCCTGGGAGATGGAAAACTAAGCATCACATGCGCTCTGGAAGGACTAAATGGCTACAAGAGGCACCAGGACGCTCTTGAGCCTTGCCTCAGAGGTCCTTGCGGGGCCCGTCAAGCCCGACCTGGCCAGTATGGAGCCAGCGGAGGGCCAGGCAGGGCCAGTACGGCCAGAATGGGCCTGTATGGCTTTCACGGAGGTCCGCTTGGGCCCCATAGAGCCCACCCAGGCCTGCATGGAGCCCGCTGCAGGCTGCATGGAGCCCATGTGGCCTGCCCTGTCGCCTACGGAGCCCACGGGGGAATGTGTGGGACCCGTTGAGTCCACCTGGGCCTGTATGCAGCCTGTTGGAGGACACACAATGTCCATATGTCCCCGCTGGCTGCACGCGCGGAGGCCCCCGGGGGAATGCACGAAGGCCCATAACGCCCCCCCGGCTCTGTGCGCATGGAGGCCTGGGGAGGTCGCACCAAGCCCCGTAAGGCCCCCCAGACCTATGTGTACGGAGACCCCGGGGGGCCACGTCAAGGCCCATAAGGCCCCCACACCCCCATGCACACGGAGGCCCTGGGGGGCTGCAGGAAGTCCCGTAGGGCCCCCTGGCCCCGTGCGCGTGGGGCACAATGAGATGGAGGACAACCCTCTGAATTGCAGAGTGCCGGCTCTGCGCCCTGGAAGCCACTCAGATCAGAGGGTAAATAAACCACGACGGATTATGGCCTGCGCACAGGAATCGTCAGCCTCCTTATGGTCCCTCTGCCCCTGGCCCTGCCATGTCCAGGCTCCCCCATGTCTAACTACCAGACCCCCTCGCCCAGCACGCGGAATCACTTTCCTCAGTATCCAGGCCAGCACCTCTGCCCAGACCTCTGCAGAACTGCCCAGTAAATCTGCATTTCGGGGATGAACATGCAGAGGGCAGTGCCCCCAGGCCCTGCCTCGCGTGTGACACCAGCAGCCGCGCAGCTTCCCGCGCTACGATGAGACGTCGCCTTCCCGCCGGGGTCGGTAGCAGCGACGCAACCCGTGTTGAAGCAGCGGAGGCAGCTGACAGCAAAAGACATTGGCAAAAGGAGCCTCCTGCTTCTCTGGCTGTGTCCATCAAGAGGTGCTGCTGCGCTGGGCTCTGGCTCTGTAAGGACCTCATTTTTGTAGGGTAGTTGCCTTTTTAGCTACAGTGCCTGTGTCCGGTGTAGTCAGTAGAGAGATTGGCAGTACAGACAGTTGATAAAACATCCTAGACCAGGCTCTGCTCTTCATGCAACCAGCAAGCAGTACCGAGTATCTCCTTTTTGTTTTTAAACTCGAGGAGCTGCAAGTGTCGTGTGTTTGTGTTCCAGGAGCTCCTGCAGCCTGCGGAGTGACGGCATCTCTGAAGTCTGAGCTGCTGGCTGAGAGTACGCGGGCCTTAGATACCGTAAACGTCCTGCTCTACGACGACAACAGCACAATGACCTCCAACCTCAGCCAGGCCGGTGCAGATGCCCCGCGACACGGGTCTCTGAAGTGCTAATTTCATACACTTTTCTGTCAGCAAGAGAGCAGAAAGCAGCTCGTGCCCTTGTCGGGCCGAACTTCCAGGCATTTCCACACCCATGGAGTGTGCCAGCCCTGGGAGAGCACAATGCTTGTTTTTCCATTTGTTCCCTTTCTCAGAGGACCGAAAACTGCCTTTTGCAAATGCAGTTTAATGCCAGTATAAAAAGGACACGTTAATTAACAGTATTGCGTGAACTCATAGTCCTTCAGGCCCTGCTTTCCTGTTGCTCGTGCTGGCAGGAAGCTCCCGTTTGATCTTTCAGCAGCAAAAGCGGGAGCTTCGGGGCCGCTCCCGGTTTCCCGGGCGATTTCGCCCGTTCCCGCCGGGATCACGAGGCCTCCCCACCCGGGCACAGCTCCCGCCTCAGCCCGCCCTCAACAAAGATGGCGCCGCACCCGCCCACCCGTCCCCGTGAGCCCGGCGGCGCCGGAAGGGGCGGGGCCGGAAGTGGGCGGTGGCAGTGGGATGGAGCCGGCGCGGGAGCCGCGCGCTCAGGTCGGGGAGAGAATGGGGGACGAGGGCCGCACTCAGACCTGCCCCTCCCCCGTCACACTGCCCCCTCCCCGTGGGGTTTCGGATACCCCTGGGCCCCGCGCACCCCCCGTGGGGTCTCAGAGTGATCCCAGCACCTTCCCTGCCCTCTCCCAAGACTCGAGATACTCC
>VZSV01000077.1:103932-120808 GCA_013398735.1 Nothocercus julius
TAGCGGCGCCAGCGCCGGGCCCGGCCGCCTCTCCACCCGCCGCCCCGGAGGGACCCGTTGCTGCCGCCGCTCGCCGGCCCCGCCGGAAATGGGAGGTGTTCCCGGGCCGCAACCGCTTCTACTGCGGCGGCCGCCTCATGCTGGCGCGGCACAGCGGCGTCTTCGCCCTCACGCTCGGCCTCATCCTGGCTACCAGCGGCCTCTTCTTTGCCTTCGAGTGAGTCCAGTCTGCGCCGCGCTCGGAGCAGCCCTGGCTCCCCTGGCCTGGGGCTCTGCCCTCTCCTTGGCGTCTGTCCCCTCTCCATGGGGCTCTGGGGACCGCCCCGGGCTCTGCTCCCCGTCCTTGGGGTCTGTCCCCCTGTGCTGGGGGCTCTGGGGTGCCCTGTGCTGGGGTCAGGCTCTCTGCAGGGGGATTCGTGTCCCCCCCCTGCCCTGTCCGAGTTGTCCCCCAGGGATGTGGTGTCTGACCGCAGCCCCCTGTGCGGAGCTGCTGGCTGGAGGGGATGTCCCCACACTGCGCTGCGCCGGCTGGGAGGGAGAAGAGCTGTAGGCGAGATACAGGCTCCTGGTATCGCTCCCTTTTCCCCACGCTTTTTCCTTAAATCGCTCCCCTGCTGCAAAGCTCCTGGCCCTGTTCTGGGGGGAAGCTCAGGTTCCTCTTCCCTGTCCCCTTACCTGGGGAGAGGGAGGTCCAGGTCACCCCAGAGCCCGCTCTGTGATGCTGGAGAGCTCAAGGACTTTTCCACTCTCTTCCACTGACTTTCTTCTGTGCCGGGGTGGGAGGGGTGGATAGAGGCAGCCCCGGAGCTTGTCTCCCGAGTCTGGTGTTGTCAATAGGTTTAACATCCTCAGTGACCAATGCAGGGAATCACCTTGTCAGCTGCCTGTCCTGGGTGCCCTCCTGCAATCTCTTCTCCTTCAAGCCAACCAGGGAGGATTTTCTGGCTTCTGCGCAGCCAGAAAATCAGTAGGACCAGTGAATTTTGGTGAGTGGAAGAGGCAGAAATAGAGTTTGAATGGATGGCAAAACCCTTTCTGACTTTTAGGGCCTCACCTTGAGGGTCTGGCCTGGAGCTCTCCCTCCCTTATGCAGCTGTGTCCGGGGAAGGGAGAACTGCGCCTCTGCAGATTCCTTCTCCTTTTGGGAAGGTGGCTCTGAGCCAGACCAGGAATTTCCCTGATCCTGTGCCCTGCAGGAAGGGAGAGCCCAGGATGCCCGTTATGTCCTGTGCTGCCTGAGAGGAGCTGCCGAGAGAGCTCCGTTTATTCTTGACATCTCCTAGGACTTCTGCTGTCATGTCTCTGTTGCCCTGCCTCTCAGGAGGGAATGGAGCTTATTTTTGCTATTTCTCTATTAAGTGGAAGGTTCATTCCTGCCTTGGGATCTGTGTTACCTTTCTGAGGCCCACAGCAGAGCTGCCTGAGCCTGCAGTCAGCAGTATTGAGGTATTTGGTCAGATTAGAGGTTCTGAGAAAGAGCACTCAGAAAAGCTGAAACTGGGAGGCAGCTGTGGGAGGCAGTAATAGATACCTGCGTGAAACCTCCTTTTGTAGTGTCAGCTGTGACTTTTTTACAGCTTTGTCTGCTGTATCTGAAACCAATGGATGCTAATAGCGCAGTAACTGCTTTGTACAAGGCTGAGGAAAGGATCTGCTCTTCCCTTCTTGCCTAGTCACTGTTTTTTTGTTGAAGATGCTCTGGGGCTTTCTGAGTTGTTATTATAGCAGTGCGCTTCTGTTGTATGGGTTACAGTTTGCTAGATATACAGCAATACTTCTTACCTCTGTCTGCAGTTCACTTTTTTTGTGTGTGATTTCTTCTGCTGCCTAAAGGATGAAGGAGATGTCCAGAGATTCCTAGGAACAGGGTGGCAAGAAAGCCTGTGCCCTGTTCCAGACGCCCTTCTGTGCTTCCATGCCGGAGAGCACCAAGGGACTGGGCAGCAGAGCTGCGCTCGGGCCAGAGGGATTTTGTTACTTGATGTCTGCTTTGTTCTGGACAGCTGAGCTCAGGAGTTGAAACAAAAGTTCCTTAATCCTCTCGAGCTGCCTCTCTGTGTCATAGAGACTGGGAGCTGCCCATGACCATTGGGGCTGCAACACATTGCGTGTCTGTGCTCAAGTTCAGGTTACTTATCAGTGCTTATAATAGCAAATCCCTTTGCAGAGGGAGGAGTACGAGGGGGCTGCAGCACAAGAGCTGTGTTCATGTTGTGCTGTGAGCAACTCAGCGGCCCCGCAATCACTGCGGTCCCTGCATGCAGGAAAACAGCCTTGGATCCTCCTGTTACCTGTTCAGGAGCAGCAACACCAGCAACTGTTGCTTAGATGCTGGCTTGTTGCAGCAATCTCAATACGGAAATGTGTCCCCGCTCAAACATCTGGCATTCTATGAATGGCACGCAAGTCATCCAGAGGCAGCAAAGCTGTGTTGAACAAAAGCCAATTTCCCTTTCAGCTTCATGTTTTAGATGAAGTGGGATCATGTTCATGGCAATTTTGGTCCCTTGTTAACTTAGGGCATTTAGGTATGTATGTTATAGAAGGTGACTGGGCTTTGAAACAGGTGACAGCTTTAAAAACGCTGTTCTGGGACTTCAGAAAGACCAAGAATCTGTGTACAGGAGCTGGTATTGCTAACTTTGCTTCAAAGACCTGTCTTTCCAGTGCACCTCCAGAGCGGCAGGATGTTTTCTGGGCTGCCTACTACTTCCCCAGGGATCTCTGCAAAGCAGCAGTGTTTTAGTGCACACGCCATAGTAATTTGTAGCAACTCTAAGCATGATCTGTAACGATTTCTCTTTCTTTCTTTAACAGCTGCCCCTTCCTTGCAAACCACCTGACCTTGGCCATCCCCATCATCGCAGCTGTCCTCTTCTTCTTTGTCATCAGCTGTCTGCTGCAGACGAGCTTCAGAGATCCAGGTATCCTGCCTCGAGCCACCCCAAGTGAAGCTGCAGACCTGGAAAAGCGGATCGGTGAGACTCCTCTGCCCTCTCCTGTGTTTGCTTTGGTGTGTGTATGTGGGGGGGCATTTCAGGCTCAGCCAGTCTTGGCTTGTTAACAGTCATCGTAGGGGAGAAGGGCTTCAGATCAGGAGGCTGTAGGGTGTCTTAGGAGCCCTGGTGAGGTGTGAAAGCTTCTGCAGCACAGCAGGCTGGGCCTTAAGAGGAGGGTCTCCAGGGAAGCACTGGTGGTTTCCTTTTCTATTCAATCCCATCACTTTCCCAAGCAGAGGCCTGTGCAAGGGGTTGGAGGCTGTAACTATTCTTGCCCTCAGGACTGAGACCTGCCTGGGCCGTGGCCACATGCAGAGTTCAGATGAGGGGGATCTGGCCACATCAGTGCCCTAAATCTTAATACCCTGAGAGTCCATTTTCCTGCAACTGGAGAATTAGAGTCCCTAGTCAGAGCCCCTCTGTGTGATGCTTTTAAGCAGTGACAGCGTTTTCAATATCTAAGCAGTGGTTCAGATCTAGCACTGGGGTTTGTGATGGTCTGAATTCCACTGAATTTTCACTGAATTCTAATCCAGGCTACAAAACTTATTTTATTTTATTTTATTTTATTTTATTTTATTTTATTTTATTTTATTTTATTTTATTTTATTTTATTTTATTTTATTTTATTCCTCTTGGAAGAGCCAGTTCTTTGCTACTTCCACATTTTTTCACCGTGTGACATGATGTGGCTGACCTTGATAAGAAGGAAAGCTGCTGAGGATTAACCAAGTAATATTTATAAAGTTACTGAAACCAGAAGCATGCCTAGAAGATAAATAGCATCAGTGCTTGGCCTTTTGTTGCTATTCCCCTGTCTTCTGAAATTTGAAAGGAGAATTTTCCTTGGCCAACAGGTGATAGAGAGTATCTTTGAGTTGACTTCCTGGATTAGAGAAGTTGTTCTAAAAACATACAGAAATAAAGTGTTCTTTTTGTGTTTTAATGAAACAGTTGCAGCTAAACTCAACTGATCCTGAAAAAAAAAAAGAGACTGTTCTGAGCCTGAGAATGGTTCTGCAGGCAGCTGAACCCGTTCCGAGTGTGGTCCACTGCCGAGTGGATAATCTTATCTCTGACTGTTCCTGCTGCCTCCCTTGCACTGGTGTTTGGGTGGTCGCCAGTGAGCAGGAGCAAAGAATTTGCCTGGAAAAACACATAATGTTTCTTGCTACTGTCAGCACTGGGAAGGTGGCAGGACCATGAAGCAGAGAATGGGACTGGATTGAGGGGAGAAATGGTGAAGTAAAAGGAATTGGTGGATTTGTAGCCTTAAACACCCTGCTGGATTCCTGGCTGCTGTATCTGCAGTGGAGGGAGGAGATGACAGACACTATTTTTCTGTGAAGACTGATGTGAGAGGAATTGAGCACATAATCTGTATGTTAGCTGCGAGTGCCTAGCGCTGGCACCACCCCTCGTGGAAACTCCTGCTGGTTTTAGTGGATTTTCGAGCTGCTTCTGGTAAAGCACAACAAATCTCTACTTACATTATGCCACAGATTGTGAGGGTTGAGCTCAAAAACTTAAGCCTTATAAGGAAAAAGGCTGTGAGCGTGTTTAGCCCCCGTGTCCTTGCTTTTCTCTACAGTGTTTCGTTCTGCTTGTGTGAATGTAGTGAGACCCCATCTGAAAAGGTCTCTAGGTGAAGGCACCACAGCTCAGCTGGGGAGAGTGGGGGGTCCTGTTCCCAGTGCAGCTTGGGCTGCAGCTTTGCTTGTCTGTGGTTTTTTTTTTTTTTTTTTGCTGACCAATACTGTGAAATTGGTGCATGTGCATGTGGAAAAGGCTTAGCCTGGAGCTTCAAGTAACCTTTTCTATGTTTGGCTGTTATGGAATTTCATTCAGGCTTGTCTTGACGTCTCTGGAAGCCTTTGAAAATCCCATCCTTCCCGAAGGACACTGGGCCAGATGAATGTGGTGACAACAAAGGCTCAGCTCAGCAATTGCTGCTGCTTTTAACCCCCCATGTCATGTTGGTGCCTCTCAAAGAGGAGTCTGATGCTGAGGACAGCCTTGCACACTTGGTGTCGAGAGAGCTGGCTGGCTATTCTGCTGCTCTTTTTTTTCCCCAAAAAGAAAGACTAGTCTGAGAGCGCCTCTACCCTTTTGTTACAGTGTGTTAATTACTTTGAAAGTTGTGCAAATGAGGGGGGAGTTTGCAAGTTTTCCTACAAAATATCGGTGGCTAGGGCTTAGGATAACTAATTTAAAAAGGAATGTTTTTTAAGGCAATGATTTGCCGTGTAGCCTGCTGTGCCTCAAGGTCTCCTTTGTTAATGGTTTCTAGCAGTCTGCTAGAAACCTTGTTCCTATCTAAAAACTGCTATGTCACACAGGGTTTGTGGTAGCCAAGAAAGTGTGTGCGTTTGGGATCTGTGCATGGCTTTGATGTTGTCCTTGGTAACAGATGCTTTAGCTAAGCGAATATGAGAAAACTTGAATCTGTCCCTGCTGAAGATAATTGCAAGGTAATAATTCTGTGTCTGGCCATGCAACTAGTTTTAAAATATCCCCAGAGTGGTTATCCCTGTTTCTCTTTAAAAGTGCCTAAAGCTGTAAGCTGGCTGCTGAAGCTGCTAGTTGTGCCAGCTGTTACTGTTAATATAATCCATTAATTTTCTTCTCAACTCACTCACTGGTAAATATCTATTTTCAAAGACTTCCTCAAAGCTGGAAAGGTGTTATTTTAAGGGTGCATTAAATGAAGTATGAAATAACCCCCCAAATTGCAGACATGATACAGAGATTTCCCAGCTCACACTTTTGCTGTTTGAAGAAACTCTGTAGCTGTCAGTCCCAAATTACTAGTCAAAGGCTAGCATGCCCAAACTCAACATGCAGTGTCCTTAAAATATTTTAATTTCAACCTGGAAGTGAATAGTTCCCTTCCTGCTATTAATGTACATGTGTCCAATTTCAGTGAAATCTGGAGCACTTGAGACCTGCCGTCCTCCCCTTCTGTCATGAGAACGAGTCTCTTGGTCGTGGCTGCGCTGCTCATTTAAGCTGCAGGTTGGAGAGCTGTGTGCTGGCAGTGGCTGGATGTGCCTTTGCTGAGGTTACCCTAAAGTGACAGTTTCCTGATTTCTTTAAATTCAGTCCTGTGCGTAGAGCGGAGGAGGAGCTGCTCGTGCATTAACGGATCACGTGCCTCTCTTATTGTGATCTGTCAGACGTGCAGAGATGAGTTGGTGTTACTGGGCCCATGAACACTGCTGCTTTTATGCTATGTATATATTGCTTTATGTTTTCAAAGTGTTTTCAAAGGCAGATATTATTTCCTCTTGGCATCCCAGCAGCATTCCCATTGAATGGACAATGAAGGGAGCGTAAACAAGGCTGTGAGGAGCTCCCTGGAGAGCTGGGCTGCCTGCTCAGAAACAAATTCCTTAGGCTGAGCTGCCTCCCAGCTTCCGCACTGGAATGATAAGAGCAGACAAGCACATGCCAGCCCTTATTCTGCCAGGCAGCTGCTTGGCATAGTTTGCCCATCCTTCCTTCTCCTTGCAGATAACATGGGTACCTCAACGTACCGTCCGCCAGCCCGCACCATGGAGGTGGTCATAAACAAGTACGTGGTGAAGCTGAAGTACTGCTACACCTGCCGCATGTTCCGTCCTCCGCGAACCTCTCACTGCAGTGTCTGTGACAACTGCGTTGGTAAGTCCGGAGTCTGGGAACGTGCTGGCATCCCTTGTGGAAGGGGTGCGCTTTAGATTCGTGGGCAGGTTGCTTTTGCTCCTTTTTGAGGGTTATGAGGTGAGATACTACGTTATCCTTCTTGTTTCTCTTGAAAATGAAAGACCAATGTAGTGGTTTGGGGCTGGGGGATACTGCATCTCCTCTTTCTGTGAGGATGCAGAGTGGTGGAACAGTGCTGCAGGCTCCTTGCCTGTAGGCAGGGCTGTGGAGATATCATCACAGACTCTGATTTAGCCGTTCTGTATCTTCCCACTGTGCCCTTGGGCTCTCGTGGGACAGGAGGAACAGGAGAGAATGAAGATCTGAAGAAAATCCTCTGGTAGCTCCACACAACCAAGCCCTAGGCAGGTGAGGGGGATGAGTGAGGCAGGAAATTAGAGGGTGATGAGGCTCCCCACTCAGTCTGGCTGTGCAGGAGCAACTGGAAGTGGCAGGAGGGCGGCACATGGTGGAGTGGCATGTCCAGAGAGTTCTGTGCTCAGGGGTGGGTCTCTTGTGTGCTACAGGCAGCTGAAGGCTCAGCATTATGCTCTCTGCAGGGCTGACTGACCCGAGCCTGGTGCAGGATCCCAAGGATTCTTCTTAAGAAAAGGCTGCGAGTTGCTGGCCATGTACCTGGGGGTAGTTGTAGATGTTGTGACTCCTCCTTACACTAAAATAGCTCACTGGATAGTAGCTGTGCTGGGGACAGCGTTGGGAAGGAGCTTCGCGGAGGAACAGGCGTGTTCCTGCCTTGGTGTGTTTTACTTGCATCAGTTGCCCCTACGCTGCAGAAGTCCTGCCCTTTCATGAGAAGACAGCTCGGAGTGTTTCCAGATGTATTGCATCTGCTCTGGGTTCCTAGGCAGTTGTTGTGGTTTTTAGAGGCATATCTTCATGGCTTTGAAAACTGTTTTGTGCTCTGAAGAATGCAGGAGGGGGCTGCTGCACCAAAGGGAAGCAGTGATGCTGAGTGCCCACACCCAATACTGCAAGATAGTGGAAAAACATCTGCACTCTCCCTGCCTTCTTTCAATTTTAGTAACAGTAGATGATACCAGGCACAAGGTTTGTATTCATGTAGGGCTTGGAGAGAGGAAAGATTTGGCTTTTAATATTATAAAAGGGCATGTCAGCAGGCTGCAGTGCTTTGATGAAACTTGATATTAATGTACTGCTGCTAAGAGGTTCTGATCTTCAGGTGCGGTGGGTGGAAGCTCAGTTTGCAGCCTCTGGATCCACAGAGGTTCAGCGACGTTCACTCTGTTACTGCATGACAGATGATGACAGTCCTCACAATGTTGCTTTCTTTCAGAGAGGTTTGATCACCATTGCCCCTGGGTGGGCAACTGTGTGGGGAAGCGCAACTACCGCTACTTTTATGCCTTCATCCTCTCCCTCTCCTTCCTGACCGCCTTCATCTTCGCTTGTGTCGTCACCCACCTCACTCTGCGTAAGTATCACAGTTACTAGTAGCAATGAGCACACTGTGCTCCTGGAGATGAACGACTTGAGAATCTGTTGAAGTACATAGTCCCTGTTCTTAGTGGACAGAGAAGGGGCTGGTCTTTGCTGGTTAAATACAAGTCCCACTGTAGGGAACCCTAGATCCTGCACCTCACTGCAGAGAAATCATGACACTTGGTGACTAGGTTATTCCCTCCGGAGCAGATGGGTTGTATGTGATGCTAGGGCAGCTGTGGACTGGAGGGCTTTGGGTGCATCTACTTTGGATCTCACAGGGAAAGTGACTTGCCTGCCAGCCCTGAACCTCATGGAGCTGCGTCTGCTCACAGGCATTTCTGCAGAGTTACAGACTCTGGGCAGCCAGGCAGATCTGTGTGACCTGCAGGAGGGCAGCTGTGTACTTGGGGGTGAGGGAGGTTGGCTGGAGATGCAAGGCGGCCTGATGGAACGTAGTTCCTTGTCCTGTTTTGCTTTGCAGGCTCTCAGAGAGACGGATTCCTCACCACGCTGAAGACAACACCCGCAAGATATCCTTCTAATGCTCTCAGTTGCTTGGTCTGCCGAGCCCTAGCGCAACAACACTAATGGTGTAACGTGGGATTGCAAAGTCTTATTCCAAGGGGTGCCCTGATGTACTTTCCAAAACCTAATTTAGGCCCCTAGCTGCTTGTGGGGGCAGACAGGCATCTCTCCATTGTAGACTGATACTACCACCAACGTGGTAGGACTTTTAGTTCCATATTTAGGCCCCTGCCACTGAAGCGCTCTCTCCTTGCTGGGAATGAGGGCACCTTTTCCCTAGAAGAAGGCATGTTGCGTTGGCTTCTTAGCCAACCCCTCAGTACCAAGGGTGCTTAGAAGGCCCCGTGCATGTGGTCTTCACCATGAGTACCTCCCCAAACAACTCTTTGTTTCTCCTGCAAGAAGATTTTATTCCACGAGATTTCCTTGACTCCTTTCTTTTTTTATTTTTCACTGTGCTGGAGCTGGTGATTTGTTTTTTCTCAGTCTGGTCTATTTTGGGCCTCTCAGGTTTTCACACTTACTTAGTCGCCTCCAACTTGACAACAAACGAAGATGTAAGTACTTGGATGCTTGTCCTTCCGCAGGGGTGCGAAGGACACCTCTCGGATGTAAGCGGGGCTGCCAGCCCTGCTGCTTTCTAAGCAGAGGTGACTTTTTCAGGGTGTCCTCAACTGAGTGCAGTGTGTGCAGATAGATGCACATATAGAAAATGGTGCATGACAGCAGGACATCATGTTGGGAGGGCAGCGCATGCTCCTTGGCAGTGTCAGGCTAGGGAGTAACTAGCTGAAATGTTTGAAAAGTTATGTGTTTGTGGGTTTTTTTTTGTTTGTTTGTTTTTTGTTTTTTTTTTTTTTTTTTTTTTTTTTTTTTTTTTTTTTTTTTTTTTTTTTTTTTTTTTTTTTGTTGTTGTTTGTTTTTTTTCTCCTTCTTTTCTGGTTAAATTGAGTGTTCTCAGATTTAAAAAAAGGAAGGCTGCCCCCAGCGATTTGGGTTTTAGCTCGGGACATGCATGGTCTTAATTCAGCATTCTGTACAACCACGTATTTCCTGTGAGACCCTGGGCAAGTCCCTTTGTCTCTGCCACTTCAAGTGCAATAGGCAAATAATGTACAGGCATCTTCTGAAGATATTTACAATAAAGAGTGTGGTGCTTGCAGGCTCGAAGGGCCAGATGAGTATCCTGAGCAAGGCAGGTTGTATGGAAAAGCAGGATCTAGCTGATCCTTGGAAAGAATCAAAATTCACCCTTCAGGCTACAGATCCCTGTAATGCTTGCTGGAAGCTTCCGTTGCTACAGAAGAAATGCCTGCGTTGGGTTTTTTTGCTTTTTTTTTTTTTCTTTCTCTTCTCCTCCTCTCTTATGTCTAGAGATATTAGCAGGACTGTGGCAGGCCATGCAAGTGAAGCTGATGGAGGCTGCGCCCGTGTGCTGAGGGCACCAAGTCCAGAGCATACGGCCCCTTGCTTCTCTGGTCGCGTTGCCAGCTTGGGCTGCAGCCGGGGAGGGGAAGTAAAAACAAAAAGAGGAAATGTGCTGGTAAATGGTTCACTTCAGCCAGGGGCTTGTGGCCAGGTATAGCATCTGCCCACGCTTGTGTACCCATGGTTGACTCTGGGGTTTCGAAATCAGAGTCCCAGTGGCAGCTGCTCAGGGCGTGGGCAGGTGATGTTGTTTCCTTAGCAGAAGGGCCTGGGAATCCCCTTGGGGTTTGCTTAGCCTGAGGAGTACACGAGGTATCTTTAGGTAAGAGTGCTGCTTCCATGAGCTTTCAGCCTGGTGGAAAATGAGGGAAAAGGAGGCTAGAGTTCAAGGCACTGATGCTAACAAGTTGCCATGAAGCATGAGGAGATCACAGCTTTGGGGCTTTGTAGCTGCAAGGTTGAACCTAAAGGCAGGAGAACATATAGCTGTCTCCTCTGGCTGCCTTTCTGCAGCTTGCTAAAGCAAAGAGGAGGAGGTTATTTTTATCAAGACAGAAGGTCTTGAAGGTTTGCCTCCTGATCAAGGATTTTAACTGATTTTTATTAGCATGTAGTTATATCACATCTTTCCCATCTTAATCTATGTGTATCTTTTTCCTTTCAGATCAAAGGGTCCTGGTCAAATAAGAGGGGCTCAGAGTTTGCCAATCCTTACAGCCATAAAAGTATCCTCACAAACTGCTGTGCAGTGCTGTGTGGGCCATTCCATCCCAGGTAAGAGCTTGTCACCTTCACTGCATTGAGAAGCGCGTCCTGCTGTGAGAGGGGCTCCAGAAATTGCAGGTTGATTGTGATTCACAAGGACTTGTGCCAGCCAAACATATATGCTTCCATGAGGCTGAACAGTACTTGCTAACACACATACTTTTCCTCCTGAACTGCAAGGATTGATACCGGGCTGTAACTCCGGGCAAGCAGTCAGCAAGGTTCCGCACCAGATCAGGCTGTTCCTTAAGCAACATTCAGGTTGCCTGAACTGCTTAATAACATCCTACCAAATTCTCTTACCTGTGAGTTAACCAGAACATTTATTAAGACAGAGACAAAGGCAAGCAGTTCCCTCCTTGTGTAATAAAATAAAGCCTAAACCTGGAGCATGGGCTGCTCTTCCCTGCTCACCCCTGGGCTGCTCTTCCTTCATCTCATCAGCAGTATAGAATTACCACCTCTTTGTCACAAGAGGGTGCAATTGGACAGAGTTGGGCTGGAGTCCTCTGGCCTTTGGCTGCTGGAATTGAGGACCTGTACTCTGACTTGGACCTCCCAGCCTGTCTTAGGACATGCAGGTCTCCTTGAGACATATTTTGTTGCTGGGATCCTCATGGGATTTACACAGAGCATCCCAGAGGTGCTAACTCAGTGTAAGGTAAGAGCAGAGGAAGGTTCCTGAATTTTCAAGTAAGGCCACATAACTAGAGTCACTGTGTTCTCTATTCATGTCCTGCCCTGCTCTCTGAAGTACCCCTAAGCTCTTAGTTGGTCCAGAGCTGCTGAAATGCTACTGTTGCTGCTCAGTAATGATAAATCTGCAGATTGAGAGAGCTGAGCTGGTGAGAGAGTGGCATTTTACTTCAAACCTTCTTTCTCGTTTATGTTTTCCTGTTGTAAAGTCCTTTTGCCATTCCCATTTGGGTTTGTGGTGACCCAAAGCTTTTACTGTCTAAAGACTGTGTGGTGGCTTGTGTGATATGTTTGTGGTTTATCTAATGGACGAGGAGCTGTGTTGTCCAAACCGCTCCTGCTCTGGTTAGCAGCTCCCACAAGGAGACCCATCTCTGAACGACTGCAGCCTGTGAGCTCCCATCCTTGTGACAGGGGCGCCTGGATGTCAGATTTTGGGGGCAGAGTTGATTTAGCAGCTTCTCAGCACATCCACTGAATGGATCAAGACCTGCTTTAAAACTCCATGCTGGGACTGGGGCACATGCTTGGCATGGCTGAGCAAACCAAAATCCTGTACTGAGTGCTGTGCTGTCTGTTCTCTGCTGCTTCACCTGGCTGTTCTCATGACACTGGGAAAGGGAGTTTTCACTACCAGACTTAGCACTTCCTCACCTTGTGCAAACTTTAAAGACCCTCTTTTATGCTAAGTATTTTTTTTTCTCCTGTAGAAACTGGTTGATTCAGCTGGCACAGCTTACAGTCTTTGTATCCTGCGAGTTGCAACTCCTCTCCCTTTACCCCTTTTCCCTTTTGTTTTCCAGTTTGATAGACAGAAGAGGATTTATTCAGCCAGAAGTTGGGACGCCATCCAGTCCTAAAAATGAAATCCCTTCCTTTGGAGCCAAAACTGACACCAGCATGGTAGGAGGCATTCCCTAGTGGTGCTGTGCTGTAGCCCAGTTGTGCCTACACCAAACTCCAGCCACTACCTTCCCCTCTCACCATCTCCCTGGCCTCAGGCGGGACAGTCCTGTGACACAGAGCTGCCAAAGACTCAGAGGAGCCATATGTTGCCTTTTTTTTTTTTTTTAATTTATTTATTATTTTTGATTATTTGTCTCGCTGTGATGTGGCCTGCCTGGACTTTCGACTGATAGAGCGTGCAAGACCCTCAGATGCGAGCAGAAAGCAGAGGGTCCTCACTGCACCTGGGAAGCAAATAGGTGTGAGAGCCACCAGCCCGCTGAGCCTGGAGCTCCAGAGAGTCACTGTGGTCAACACAAGCAATAAGGAGGTGGGCCAAGGGGAGGAGGTAGAGACGGGCAACCAGTTCTTCCTCTGAGCTGTGTTGTCAAGCCTCATCTTTTGGGCTGGCAGAGGTGGAAGTTACTTGATATTCCCAGTGTCTCCACGAATGCCGCCTCTTCTGTGCCTGTGTGGAGGGGTTCTGTGTCTTAATGGTTGGGTTCTCAGCCGGCTTCAGGAGCAGCTTTCTCTTATGGAAACTGCTGTGCCTTGATAAGTTGTGGCTGTTTTCCTGGGAGGGCTCCCTGGCCGCAAGCAGATGTGGAAGCTGGCTAGATGTCCCAGCTGCTGTTTGATCCCTTTTTCTGGCTGGTCCTTAAGGGAGTGCTGAAGAGCTCTGAGTGTTTTTGTTTCAGCTAGAAAGAGCATGCTTTGGAGCCAGGGCACAAGTTAGGAAAAAACTCATCTTCCCCAGGAAAAAGGGAAAAACGTGCAGTGTTCTGCAGCTCTCGTGATGAGACGCTGCCTGGAAAGGAACAGTTGTAGGATTTGACCTCAGCTTGCCAGGAAAGCCCAGCTGGCTCCTGTCTGTGGGACACTTAAAGGCAACAGAAGAGCAGGTGAATTTCTGAGGGTCACATCCTTCCTAGCTGGAGTTACCCAGGGGAAGCAGTGAGTGGGTGCTGGTCTCTGATAGCCTCATGTTGTGCTCTTGCGTTTGAGTTTCTGGCCAGCAGATGAGAGCAGGACTGTCCACAGCCCCTCAGGAATGATTCCTGTGTCCTGGCATGTCCCAAGCTGCCTCCGTGCCGAGAGAGTGGGGCCAGGCAGCTCTGCGGGTTCTAACACTGGAGCGTGAATACAGGAGAGTCCCAGACCTTGTTAGCAATACTTGAATCGCGTTATTAAAAGCTGCTGGATATTTTTGCACAATTTGTAGATTTTTTTTCTACCTAGAACATTTTATATTCAGTGTAAATAGTGCTGTACGTGTTAGCACCAGGGCAGAGACTTGCAGCGGTTCACGTCAAGCCGCCTTGTTTAGGTTTCCGTGGGTCGGCCGCGTAGGTTTCCACCCCGGGCAGAGTCAGCGCGTCCGCGGGGGCTGCGTGGCCCTGCTGAATTAACCACCCTTGCGCTTCACCCCCTGCCACTGCTGGAGCTGCCTCTGCTAGTGCAGGTGGAGGGAAGTGAGGCCGTCAGTGCCGCCTTGGGGCAGCTCTTGGAGCTCCCTCCCAAGGCTCTTTGCAACCTGTTCTGGTTTTCAGCCATGGGATGTTCCAGACACCTCCAGTACTAACATCAAAAGAGTCCCTTCGCCACCTTCCCCCACGTCTCTGAGGGTGGCATGTGGCAAAGCAAGTTCCTGGGTTGCTTTTCCTTTACCGTTTTTTTTTTTTCTTGCACCTTGGAAAGGTTCCCCTGGCCGTGTGTTTGGGATCTTGGTGTCACCCGCTGTGACTGCCAGCGCTCCCTTGCCCTTTGCCAAGAGCCAGGGAGGTGCAGCGAGAGGGCAGGGTGACTTCAGCACCGTGACACCCTCCTGCTTCCTCCCCGAGGCCTGTCCCAGCCAAACGCTTCCCCTGTTTGTCACCTTAGCGTGACAGCATCTTGCACCTGGGGAGGGAGGGAGCTGGCGCCGTGCGGTGCCATCCTCCCTTCTCCTGATGTTCCCGAAGGGATTTTTCTCTGCCTTCAAGGAGCCTCGGTGCTACCTCCTAGCGGCAGCCCCGGGACAGGGCAGGAGCACCGAGCTGCGTGGAGAGGGGCTGGAGTTCGGGGGCACAGGGAGCTGCGGCAGCCGAGCGGTGCTGCTGGGGGCCCAGCGCCTTCCTGCTTTTATTTAAACCAGTTTCTTTTGTTACTCGACATAATAAAATTATATTTTTAAAGAGTTAGTTGCTTGGATTTTCTTTTTATTTATTCCTTTAACATGGAAGAGGGCAAGTGTCTGTTTTTAACATCCCTCTGTCAGGCAGGAGTTGGGCTGTTGGTCCCAGATCTCTCCTGGAAGCTCCTGCTCTTTCCTGCGGGATGGGGACACTTGGCAGCAGAGCCCAGCAGCTGTCTGTGGTGCAGCGGCTCTTGCTAGAGCCAAGAGGCTTTTCCTGCCCCATGGTCTCCATGGACACAGTTTCAACCTGCATCCTGCTCCGATTGCACCGTTCCAAAGAAGCCAAGTGTCCTTTTTCCTCCTGTGTCCGAGCCTGGATCCAAGGTCTCCCTGCCTAACCCAGCCTGCTCTGTGCTGGCATGTGCTGAGCTGAATAATCTCTGGTGTCTTCCCCAGGAGGATGCTTGCCAGGACTTTGCCATTTCCTGCACAGCGTGACAGGATAAGCCCCTCCTCGGCTGTTAGCCCCGTTTCTGAGGGTTAGCTGGTAAGACAGCGCTTTCTTCTCCCCGCTCTCCGGTCATCCATCCGCTCCAACACCTCATCTCATCCCCACCATGTGATCATGGAGTCCGTCACCGTCAGCCGTGCAGAGCTCTGTGTGACGCTCCCCAGGCCGCGCTGCAGCGGTGGTTTGTGCTGCTGCAGGGGTTCGGGTTAGAGCGAGTCAGGGCCCGAGCCGAGGACGGGAAGCCAGGAGCACATTCCTACTCGCAGCTCTGCCTCTGCTGCACTTGCGTCTTGGTCCATCCCTCCCCTCCTTCCCCCCCGTACCTCAGTTTTGCTCTCTCTAACGCCAGGTTGCTCCTTGGCCCTGCCTGCAGCAGAGGTGAGTTCCTTTCGGAGCGCGTTGCCGCATCCCTGGCACCTCCTTCTGCCCGCGCAGCCTGGCACAAGCTCAACCCTGCAGCCGCTCTCCCGCCCGGCGCGGACGGACCTCCCTTGCCACTTGCGTCCTGCCTCTACCGTCCCTCTGCCTCCTCTGCCGTGGGCTGGGGAGCAGGTTGGATTTTGGGACCTCAGCACTGGCTCCTGGGTGGAGCGGCCACATCCCACGGCACCTTCTGCCCTGGCTTGGCTGCGCAGGGTCTTGGGCCCCTGACCCACCCGGCTGGGGTTAGCTGTAGGATAAAGCGCTGTCAGGGCTCACTGCTACCAGCGCAGTGCTCCTGCCAGCCCTCCAGCAAGCCAGAATGGTCCTCCTTGCTCTGCTTCGTGCTCCCCACGTCCCCTTGTGCTGTTTCTGCTACTAACCTCCTCTTTCTCTCGCAACTTCTCCAGTGCCGTGGGCACCCCAGTACGTTAAGGGCCCTGAAGCTCTCGCGGCCTGCAGCCCTCTGCCTCTCTTGGAGCATCTCGAGGGAAGTGGAGATGCCACGGCGGCTCCCCGGAGTCACAGCCATTGCCACCACGTGTGCCTCCGCTCAGCGGGCCCGTGCCCGCTGCCCTCCCGCCGCCGCGCTCGAGGAAAAGCCTCCGTCCCACGGCTTCGAGGCTCAAAGCCATAACAGCACCCTGTGTAGTGCAATAACCGCGGCTCCCACTGGCCCTGCGTGCAGGGACAACGGGCACAAGGCCGGCCGGGGCTGCTGGCGCCTCACTCTGCAGCGAAGGGAGCTCCCTGCTGCTGCATCTGGGAAGACGCCCCATGGGATTTGAGCGAGCTTGGAAAACAGCAGCTTCCTGTGAGCACCTCCCTGGTCGGGGTTGTCTTGGAGCTGCTCTCGCTGCCTCCGTGTCCCCACAGGCCTCCCCCTCGTAGGGAGCTGGTGCGGGTGAGTGTTTACCCTTCGAAACGCTCTGCGTTTTCTGGTTGCCCTCAGCGCCCCTCTGGGTTTGGGGAAGGGGTCGGAGCCGCTGCCAGCAGCCCGTCTCCTTGTCGCGTCCCTCTTCCTGTGCTCTGCGCTCGGCGCTCCTGGAAGGCCGCGGCAGAGGCTGGGTCTCCGGCCCCGGAAACGCCGCATCCTCCAGCTGCAGCCCAGCTGGACGTGACCCGCCAGCCCAGCTTAGAGCCCGCTAGAGTCTGCAATCTATTTTTTTGCTTTTTGTAACAAATAAATAGTTTTTCTCCTATTTGTTGTGGCTTGGGGGGTGCAGGGGAGTTGCTGGGGTGCGTGCGCGCTCGCCCGGCGCGGGCTGGGGAGCTGGGCCCGCTGCGGCAGCGCCGATCTGTGTGCCCGGGGCCGCCGCAGCC
>VZSV01000077.1:137910-153615 GCA_013398735.1 Nothocercus julius
AGCAAGTGCGCGGCGCCTCCGCCGCCGCCTCCCCGCCGCTCGCCGCCACCCGCTCGGGTCGGTGCCGGTAGTGGAAGCAGAGGAAACCGCCAGCCTCGATGAACTGGCTGAAGTAGTGGCGGAGCTGGGCGGAGCGCAGCGCGGCCGGGATGCCGCTCACCAGGCAGTAACAGGCCGCGGCGCCGCCATTACGGGCGCCACAGCCGGGCGCCGCCATCTTGCCGCCGCCCCGCCCGGGAGTGGCCACGCCGGCGCGCGATGCCTCGCGTCACTACGGCGCGGGGAGATGACATCAATGTCTCCGCCCACCACACACACCACGGATTCCAGCGCCGCCTGGTGGCAGCGAGAAGCGGTGCCCAAAGCGGGGACGGGGCCCCGTGGGGGTCACGGGCTCTGGGGGGACCAGGTCGCAATGGGGAGGGGGAAACAGGGCCCCCGTGGGGGTCACGGGCTCTGGGGGGACCAGGTCGCAATGGGGAGGGGGAAACAGGGCCCCCGTGGGGGTCACGGGCTCTGGGGGGACCAGGTGCCATGGGGGTCGTGGCCTTGGGGGGCCACCACGAGCCCTGATAGTGGCAGCAGGAGGTTGGAGGCCCTTCCACCCGTGCTGAGACAATTACGTGCCCGGGTCCAGGTAGCTGCCGTGGTGGCCCCGCAGGGCGTCCCAAAGCTGTGACTCACGCAGGTGTCGCCTCGGTGCCTGGCCCAGGGTGGCACCGGCCTCCTTGCATGCGGTGACTCAGGATCCTCGTGGAGAACGCGGCAGGAGATCACGCGGCAGAGGCAAGGCATGGAGGATCCCCTAGGAAAACAGTCCTTCCTCCCACCAGGCAAATTCCTACCCCCGTCTTCCCGCTGCACCCGCACGGAGCCAGGTCCCTGGGACACCACGTGCGCCCAAGAGACACCCTGAGACATCGCGGCTTGTCCGGGCAAAGGAGGGAGGACAGGGGGATGAAGAGGGAAAGGGAGGTTTGGTTCGACTTTACCAGACCCCCCCCCAGCACAGAAAGTTACGGAAAATGGAATGGTCTTCCTGTCTCCGTCAGGAGCTGTGTGCACATCCAGGTGAGTCATGGCATAAGCCTCCCACACCCATCGCATATGCCCGAGAGCCTTTAAGGTGAAACCCGAACGCTTGAGAAAAAGAGGAGTGACAAGCAGAAAGGCTCCGATTTTGCTGCCTCTGCTAATTTCTATCTATTGGGTACACAAAGGATTTCCTGCTGCGGGGCTGTTGATCAGACAGCTCTTGCGAGCGGTGGCTGCAAACAATACGCGCTGTGTCCCCATTGTGATGCTCCCGTGTGATGACAAAGCAGAATGATTTTTATGGGGAAGGTCTCTGTCTCTTGTCATTCAAATGCCATTTGTGTGCCAGACTTGCAGCAGGACTTTCTAACCCCATAGAAAGCTGCAAAACTTATCACCGTCTCTGAAAAGGTCACCAACATTTTCCAGAATGCAAAATATTTTATTAAAAAAATAATTTACTGTCTCATATATACAAACCACAAGAACATTCACTTGGCAAAATACTGACATCTGAACTCATCGTGAAAGCTGTAGGCAGAAGGAGCGAGTTTTCCAGACATGCTACATGTGCAACCAGCTGTAACTCAAGGAAGGAATGTTTTGTTCTATCACTAAAATAGCTCTGCTTGTTTCTGCAGTGTGTACAGTGGGTCACTTGTTGTCGTGCCAATGGAGTTAAGCTGACAGTCCAAGCCACCCTCAAATTTGTGAAAAGCACCTAGGTAGTATAAAAGATGAAGTTAAGATGAAGTCCCTGGTGTTTATGTAGCACTATGGGGAATAGATTTGGCTACTCTTACATAATTCATTGCTCTGAGAGAAATCCTGTTGTATTTCTTGGCAATACCCAGATCAGTGATCCCTCAGCATACCTAAATACCACAGAATCAGGCCCTTTGGATAGTTAGTTGAGACCAGACCTCACCCCATTAGAGTTAACAGCAGGTTGAACATTGATTTCAGCGGGGCCAGGTATTCACTGCGTGAGAAGGCAGGGACATAACCGGCCCTGCGCCGCGTCGCAGGCCGTGCGTTTGCAAGCAGCCGAGCAGCACTCGCTGCAGAACGGGGAGACATCCATCACGCAGCCGCGAGACACCTGGGACTGGCACAGCACGAGCGACGGCTGCTGTGAACATCTGCGGAACCCAAGTGATTTGTCTGTGTGTTCCGCACCCTAGTTGAAAATGGCAGCAGCCGGAGAGCTGTTCCTCAGGCCTAGCGACACACACAGTTCTCCCCAGTGTCCGCAGCGCCTGCCCTGTCCTGCTCCCAGACTTTGCCGCCCTGGGACACTCTCAGCAGGGAGCGGGCGGCATCCACAGAGCTGTGGCCGCTCAGAGCGCCACGTGTGACGCTGGAGCTGGCTGCTGGCTTGCGATCTCGTAGAACATTTCAGCGATTAGCTCGACAATGTCCGCGTTGCCGATGACCGGCCTGAAGAAGAGGTCCGTGATGAGGGCGGGAGAGATGGATTTCAAGGTGGAAGCGATCAGCAAGGTGCGGGCAAAGCGGCCCTGGTCCTCGGGGTGCAGTGGCCGCAGCACTTCTTGCAGTGCTCTCTGGGCTTCCCGCTGGAGGCTCTCAATGTACAGGGAGGCCGTCAGCCCTGGGACATCTATGGAGAGAAAGGAGGGAAAAACAGTGAGGAGAGAAGCTGGAAAACAGCTGCCGTTTCTCCTGTTCCCCTGCTCCAGCTGCCTCAGGAGGGATCTCCGAGCGCTGCATTCGTTAGTCGCGGCCCTGCTGAGACACAGGCACTTTGGGGCTGCTGAGCAGCAGGGGAGACCCAGACCTGTCAAAATAAATTCTGAGGCCCCTTCTGTGTGCAGACCGGGCAAGGGCTCTGGATTTTATCTGCACATCCAACGTCTCTCTTCCCCAGCTCCCAGCAGCATTAGGCAATTACAGGTATCCATGATAAGATAACCCGCCCTCCTGTCCTGTGCGTGCTCCTGCCCGTGCTCTGAACCACTCCATGCCGGGAGATGGATTTTTAGGTGCTCATGCACACAGGGCCTTCTCTCCCCATGGACAGGGCTTGGGCACTCACCAGGATTGAAGAGGATGGCGCCCTTCAGGTAGGCATACTCTTTTGGGCTCAGGTCCAGGCTCCAGAAAGTGTTGAGGCAGCACTGCAGCCGCTGCACTGCGGCCAGCGTGGGCTGTGTCCTCTCGGGCTCCTGCCGTTCACTCTGGCCGTCCAGAAGGATCTTCTTGAGCATGCTGGGGGCCGGCGTCTCCATCACCTCGAAGGTCACCATCTCCTGCACTAGCCCCAGCAGGAAGAGGGGGGCCCAGCAGCTGTCCAGCAGCAGGAGCTGGTCGTCCCGGGGCAGCAGCTGGAAGGAGGGCAGGTTTTTCATGAAACTGATGGTTTTCATGAGCACGTCGGAGGCCGCCTGGCAGGTGACGTGGGGCGTGCGGAGGCAGACGGTGCGGCGCTGGTGGCACAGGCAGCGCTGCTGGGCTGGGCCGCAGCTCGTGCGGCTCTGGCTCAGGTTCTGGCTCAGGAGGGTGTAGAGGATGGCAGTGCGGGTGTCCTCGCTGTGGCACTGGCACCTCTCGCACGCCATGTCCACGCTGCTGCTTGTCATGGCCAAGCTGGGCGTCTGGACCCTGGGCAAAATTCAGTTCCTGCTGCTGCAGAGGGAGGAAATCCGTAAAGCAGAAGAACACGTCGTCTCCGCCACCCCGTCGCTGCTCCCAGGCACAGCTCGTCCTCCCGGCCCACAGCAGTTAGACCCGGCCCTTCTTATAAAGCTCGGCGGCGGGTGAAACACCCCTTCCCAGCCTTGACCGCGCTCTGATTAAGCGGTCCTCATTAAAACAAAACAAAACAAACAAACAACAAAAAAAAAGGAAGCGGCCATCCCAGGCTGATTGGCTGCAGCGAGCGCCTTCCCCGCACGGAGTCAATGGCCGTTTTCTCAATGAAGTGCCAGCGAGGCCCAGCCGCGGGTTGGGCAGCCCTTATCGTGATGGCCCCGGCAGTATAAACAGAGCCATTAACCCGGGCGGTACCAGGGCACCAAGGCCCTGCCGTGCAACGGGGCAGCTCTGCATGGCAGGCGCCGCTGCCAGGAGGTTCGCACACACGCAGGGCGCTTGTGCGGAGCGCGGCGGCGGGCACAAAGAGCCCGCGCGCGCCGGCCTTGGGAGGGGCGACCTGGAAGTCGCGTTATCGGCGCCTGTTTGCCTAACCTTGCTCCCCATGGACTCCCGCGAGCGCCAGGAAGGAGGAGGGAATCCGCAAACTCCCGGCAAGGGACATGGTACCCGGCACGCAGCAAGGGGGGCCCGGGGCACAAGGGAAATGTCAGACTGGGCCATTTTCTTACATTTTTTCTCCTTATTTTCCAGGTGTGCTTATCGCGCGATGGGTGCAATTTGGGACGGAAAAGTGCAGCAGCAGCCGGTTCCTTGCAGCCCCGCAGGCCCCACGGCAGGGCTGGGGGTGGGCGGCCTCGTGGCCACCGATGCTGTCACCTCCCGGGCACCACTAGGCCCAAACAGGGAGGATGCGGGGCTGTGACGCCGACGTGACCCCTGCCCTTTGACCCCGGGAAGGCGACAACCCCCCCCCGCCCGGGATCACGGAGCTTTCTGGAAAGGCCAAGGCCGTGGCCATGGCAACCCAACCCCGCGCCTCCGGCTCCCGCCTCCCTGCGGTCCTATTGGTCGCGCGGCTGCCAATGGGCGAAGAGAGCAGCGCCGTGCGGGCGCTTGGGATTGGCGAAGAGGGAAAGGCGGGGCGGGTTGCCTGTCACGCGCGCTTGTCGCCTTTCCGCCCGCGTCGCTTCCGTTTCCTGGCGCCGGCGTGAGCGGGCCTTGAGGCGGCCGTTGGGAGCCGTTGGAGACCGTTGGGGACCGTTGAGGGCGGTGTCGGCGGCCACCATGGGGCTGAGCGCGGAGGAGGCGGCGGAGCAAGAGGACCGCTTCGACGGCATGCTCCTGGCCATGGCGCAGCAGCACCAGGGCGGCGTGCGCGAGGTAGCGCCGCCGTCACCGGGCCGCAGCGTTGGGGGGTCCCGGGAGGCGGGAGGAGGGCCGGGCCGGGTCTCCTTTGGGGGGGTAGAGGGGTGAGATCATCGTCCTCTCGCCCCACCCCCTCCCCCCCCCCAAAAGAAGAGCCCTGATGGCTCTGGGCTCCCGGGGACCCGGTGGCGCCAGAGGGCGGGAAGAGTGACACCGTTATAACGGTTTTTCCCACTGTAGCAATGCTTCTGGCTGAAATACCAACAAAAACTCCGTTCCTGGTGAGAAAAAAAAAAAAAGAAAAAAGAAAAAAAAAAGACAAACTGTGCCCACCGAGGCTGTTTATTCCATGCAGGTGTGTCTTAGCCTGCCGATTCATAACTGCTCGACCACGCTTGGCAGGCGATGTTGTCATGTCGCTGTCATCATCATGATAGTTCTTTGTAAAAACAAACGCCACACAGACTGAGGAAGGTGGGTTTGTAAACTCCAAGGGCAGCCAAATAAGTGGATTTATGGTGTATGCGTGTATCTATATACATACGTACGTCTATTAAAAGAAAATATGTGAAGTTGCAGCATCACCTGGGTCTGAGGAACAGCTTGGGATTTCAAAGCTGATGCAGCTCTAAGGGAAGATGACCCAAAAATGAACCACCCACCCTTTCTTCATGTGAAACACAAACGCCTCTTCTGAAAATGGGGAAAACCTAAGCTAGGTCTCTACAAAAGCTCCTAATTGTTTTTCTGGGAACCAGTCATGGCTTTGATTTTTAATATGATCCTAACACAACCATGGGTAGGAAGGATGAGGAAGAATAAAGACAGCTGAGGAGACAGGAGATGACTGAGATGTGGTCTCACTGCTCTTCTTGTTTTTTCTCTCTCTCTTTACCCCAAACCCTGCACTTCCTCTACAAGCTGGTGAACACATTCTTTAGTTTCCTGAGGCGCAAAACTGATTTCTTCACTGGCGGAGAAGATGGAGTAGCAGAAAAGGTAAAACAAACAAACAAAAAACAAACAAACAAACAAAACCACTTAAGCTCTTGTGTCTTCTTACTTAGCTACTAACCGTGTCTGTGCTGTGCTAAGGCTTATCTCACTGAGTGGCTCAAAGCTGTTGGTGCACCTGAGGATTAGTAGTCTGTGATGCTGATGAAATACACCCCTGAAACAAGGTAATAATAAGGTGCCCCTATCTGAGGTGAGGCGTGTTGCTCGCTTGAGTGATACCAATGGCACAGGTTTTTGCCACGCTCTGGCCAAAGGCCTGTTTGAAAAGCAAATCTGCCAGACACTCTGACTTAACGGTGACAGACATTGCGGCTGTGATAACCCCAGGTTACCTTGTTTGTTCATCGCAGAAAAATTCCAAAGTCCACATCCCTGCACATGCGGCTGCCCCTTTGTCTCTGTGCTGCCCTATTTGCATGGGCTGAACGCACCAGACAGCAAACCTGAGGGTTGAGGCTGCCTTGTTGGCCTTAGAGACCTGATATCCCCTGCGTTATTCTTGGCCTGGCTCAAGGGTTGTACAACTAACTAGTTTCACTGTAGTGAAACAAGAACCAGAGCTTTCCAACCTCAATTAGATAGATTTCCTGAAGTTCTCTTGCTTGTACTTAGCGATGGAGCAGCTGTTCGCCTTTCTTTCAGATCGTAGACTGCTTTGTAACACTGTTGTCTAGATGCTGGGGGTTTGCCCAGAGACCCTCACCTGCCCTCCTGGCTTCCAACCTGAGGGTGATTACAGCAAGTCTTGCCAGGAAGCTGATTTTCATTGTGGGGCTGATGCTGTTTAGATCCTAGAGACCCTAGAGATGGGAAGGGGGATGGTTTCAAAGTGAGAATGGGATGAAGTCAGCTGCTATTTTCCTTAGACTAATGAGCAAATCTTCCAAATTCCTGAGGACCGTATACCCCTAGGGAATGAAACCCTAAGTAGCATGATGTTTTAGAAGAATTTCAGTGATTAGTGCTGATAAATGTGGTTGGGGGTCCTGGCTACTGTTGTTGCAAATAACTTTACAGATCTATATCGCGCTCCCTGTAAAAGAAAAGTGTCAGTGTCCTTGGGTGGTGGCTAAAATGCTCTATGGTCTTCTGAAAAAGTGCTAAATACAAAGAGTCTCTTAACTTGCCTCTGACACACTAGTAACCACAGCAATATATGAAGTTTCTCTCCCCTGCCCTGCTCGTCCTTTGGTATCAAAGAGATTAAAAGAGAAGAGGGAGAGAAAGGATCTCTTCTGTGGTGCCATTTCGGAAGCCTTCCTAGTGTAGAGTGATGGGGTGAGGTAACCTGTTGAGGGAAATGCAGTGTGTGCTCACACTGACCCACTTGGACAACTTGAATAGCTTTTACTCACTGTGCATTGTCCTGCAGTTAGGAACAGGCTGGGAGATACAGGTCTTGATTTCAGTATCCTAGGAGACGCTGCACTCAAGTTGTGTAAATAAATCTGGCTTTCCTTTGTAGAAGCAAAGCAGAAATAATTGGTGCTTGGTTCCAAAACTACACAAGACCTGACTGCTCTGAACTACTTCAGAGAAGTGCCAATTCCTCACTAAAGTTCCTGGAATAAATAGAAGCCAGTGCCCGAAACCTGAAAATTCACTCCACTTTGATTTCTGTTCTCAAGTTCTGTCTGTGTGGTTTTGTGGAACAGAACTTAGATCTGCTACGTGCTGCTTTGCACAGTTCTGTGCATTATCGACCATGGGATAATTGCTCTGGCTTCCTGCCTGTGTCCATGGCTTTCCCTCTGAGCAGCAGAGCCATTTGCATCAGAGACCTGGAGATTTTCCTTTTCATAGTCACAACAAGATGAGAAGGTGGAGATATCTTTGAGGGCAAGATTTATGTGGGAACTGGCTCCCAAATAGTTCAGTGAGCTTTAGAATATTTCTCCTGTAAGTCATGACAGCAAGGTTGGAGTAATACCTAGCTCTTTCTATTCCCTTCCATTTGCTGTTACAGAAGGAGCAAAATTTCAAGGACCTCTGTAATCTCTTTAGGGTAAAGGTCTTGTCCTCGTGCTATTTTGTAATCTAAATATTAATTTGAGAAGAATCTCCCTCTCATGCCTGGGAAAAGCCCAGATGTGGAGCAGGTCTGTTGCACTTCATCTGGAGAGCAGGTTATTGCAGTAGCTCAGATGCTTCCCTCTGGAGAGCTCGGAGTGCTTTGAAAACAGTTTTTGACGCCTTGCAATGCTCGGAGAGAGATTAAGAAGCACGTCACCTTAAATCTGAAGTGGGTCCAGAAATTAGGGTCTAGTGTCTCCTTGCCCCCAGCTTTCCTGGCTAGATTAGGCAACTTTTATTTCCTCTTGGGACTGCACACAGTACAGAACAAATGGACAATCTGTTGTTGTTTCTGGAAATCTGCTCCGTGTGTGAAGAACTACTAGGTAGAGTTACATTTAAATATTTTGACATCCCATCAAACTTTCCAATCAAAAGACAAGGGTGAAAACGAAAGGAGAAGTCATGGCGCAGCATGACTGACAAATGTGCTCATTTTTATCAGTTAGATAGTAGGGAGCTGATAGTTCATTTGTGTTTGAAAATGTGATTTTAAAACTCTTGTGTTCCTGTTGTTCAGTTGATCACAGATACCTTTAACCATCACAACAAGCTAGCTCAGAAGGAGCGGAAGGAAAAAAAGGCTCGTCAAGAGGCAGAATTGCGTGAAAAGGCAGAAAGAGCTGCCAAACTTGCTAAGGAAGCGAAGCAGGAAGCTAATGAGCCGAGGATTAAGGAGCTTACGGATGAGGAAGCGGAAAGGCTGCAGCTAGAAATCGATCAGGTGAGAGCAGTGTTTGGTGCATGTGGGTACCATCTGTGTCTAGCTGTCAGGAATCCCAGACCCTGGAGACCAGAGGGTTCTTCCATTAGTCCCTTTGTCCTTCTGCCCTCAGCAGGTCATCTCGTTGTAGCTCGGCCCTCTTCTGCAGTGGTCAAGGAGTATGAGGACCAAGAGAGTTCTCCTTTGGCAGTAGCACTTGCCTGAAACACTGGGTTCCCTCCGTTTTGGGTGTAATTCTGTGTCATGTATTGGTAGTTTCAGATGAAGAGGCTGAGGCCACCTAGCGTCAGGTCAGTAACAGGGTGCTAACACCATCTGACAATGTTCATGCTCTTTTCAAACAGAAAAAAGAGGCAAAAGGAGAGATAAACATTGGCTCAGTGAAATCTGCGGAGGGTGAAGGTGAATCTTCAGATTCCAACAGACAGGTAAAGCTCACCTAGGGACTTCATGTAATGCTGAGATAAACGTTTCTGGACAGCTGTGGGAACTCTTGGGAGCATGAGGGGATATTCTGTCTGTCTTTGAAAATATGCACTGAAGATTATCTTGCCTTCTGTGCTAAGCCCTTGTCATAACACACCTCATTTCCAAAGTCTTCAACATTTTTTTTTCCTTTTTTAATCATGTTTTAACATTTATCTTTTAATTTTGGATTAAGTTTGTGAATGTCAAATACACACAGCTGACTTGAGAATCTGATAAAAACTTAAAACTGTTGTTACACGTGAAGGACATGTGCAGTTTTGGAAGTCTCTTTCTTTATATTTCAATTGGTTGTTTAGGATTCAGAGGATGAGGAGGAAGATGAGAAGGATAAAGGAAAAATTAAACCCAATTCTGGCAATGGAGCTGACCTTCCAAATTACAGATGGACACAGACCCTTTCAGAACTGGATGTAAGTTTGCCTTGGATCTGAGGAATTCTAGCTGTGAAATACGAGCAGGTGCCGGTAAAAAGAGCAGGGCCGATGCTCTGTAATAAGCTCTGTTATCTTAACTGCCCGTGTAAAGTGGTTAATAGTTACCAGCAGCATTTCAGTTGCAGCGAGAGAGGTTGGTAACTAAATGGAAGTCCCAGAAGTTTTAGCTGATGTTATCTGAATGCTAGTCATGTTTAAACAAGACATTAAAGTCTGTATACCTTATTATGATCCCTTTGAAGAACATTGGCCATCTTGTTGCCAAATTTGTGCTTGTATCTTTTTACCTCCTTCATGTGCATTACTCTGAGAAAAGTTATTTTGTGCTCTGTCTCACACTGGTGAAGCCAAGGCAGTAAATCTGAGAACAGCAGCTCAAGGGTAAGAAGCGACTTTGCTGCTTTGCTCCTCAGATCTGATCTCTCTCTGGTCCAGCTGGCCATCCCTTTCAAGGTGAACTTCAGGCTGAAGGGGAAGGATGTGATCGTGGACATCCAGAGACGACGCCTGAAAGTTAGCCTGAAGGGGCACCCACCTGTCATTGATGGAGAGCTTTTCAATGAAGTGAAGGTGGAGGAGAGCTCCTGGTTGATAGAAGATGGCAAAACAGTCACCGTGCACCTGGAAAAGGTAGAACAGGATGAATCAGGGAGGATTCGGGCTTGTCTGGCACCTCTGTAGGGAAATAAGGATCAGACACAAAACCTCTGTTCTGTTTGTTCTGACAGTTAAAAAGCTGACAAACAAGGTTTGATTCCAACACATTTTCACTGTGACTGAAACAAAATTCCTAGAGAAAGCCAAGACAGAGTAAAATATTTTTTGCCCCTTCCTTCCTTCAGATCAACAAGATGGAATGGTGGAACAAACTAGTCTCCACAGATCCAGAAATCAACACCAAGAAAATAAATCCAGAGAACTCAAAGGTAAAGATTCCCTCTGCTTTACTTAATAGAGCCTTCTCATAAAGTGCTCAACCCAGCTCCTATTCTGCTTTTAGCTCTTTGTTCTACAAGCATGAAAATAAGAGTGGGAGTATTGATGCATGTGATCTATCATATAATTCCTAATTTGATAGAAATCCTTGGTTTCAGTTGTCAGACCTGGACAGCGAGACTCGCAGTATGGTGGAGAAGATGATGTATGATCAGCGACAGAAATCCATGGGCCTCCCCACGTCTGATGAACAGAAGAAGCAAGACATTTTGAAAAAGTGCGTAGACCTCATTAATTTGTGGGCTCTTGTTCTCCCAAACCCCTTTGTGCTTCTTCCTTCACACAAATACATGACAGTGCAGCTGACCAGGAAATGGGTTTGGCCTTGAGTCCTACCTGTTTTCACGTCCACAGTTATATAGTCATGGAATTATTGGCCAACCGCTATTGTCCATAAAAGCCGGTGGGGGTAGAAATGGGAAATTCTGGGAACAGCCAACCTTCAGAATTCTTTTAATCTGCTGATTTCAAGTCCAGAAAGCATGTTTGGGGATGGAGGTACCATCTGGACTGAACTTTAACATGGTCTTAATTGTATTCTAATCTCCCTCTATTTAGTAGCCCAGATAATCTCCCCTCCCCATGCACCTGCCATCAGACAGCTGTCTCCAAGCCAATAGCACTTTTATGTTTTTATTGCCCTGTTTGGCATAAATGGCAGGGAAATTACTCACGGAACTCCCAAGGTCATGGGAGAAAGGGTGGGGTATCTCTGGGTCAGACAGCTTCCCCAGTAAGTGCAAACCTGTGTCTTATCTCAGGGTTGGAAGGAGGATTAATATAGCTGACTTGTCTCCTGCTCCCGTCTCCCGTTTTCCTTGATTCACCAGCACTGGCAGAAGCTCTGATCAACATGCAGTGTCTTGTGCTGAGCTCAGGGAAGGGTGAAACAGTATTCTAGAGCAATAACCACACTTGCTCAGTGTCTTTTTGTTGAGTGGAATGGGAGGTAGTCCTCACCTCCTGGGAAGAGCACGTACGGGATAGCTCCCTGGCAAGGTCACTCATTCAGTATTCTGTAAATTTGGCTTCTGTGTTGGCTGGTAGAGAACAGATACAAAGCTTAGACTTTAGTCAGACCAAAGTGGACTCGACAACTCCCAGTCAAATCTTGATCTCTGCCAGTGAAGCCCTCCTGGCTGCTAAACAAGGACACTATTTTCGCAGCACATATTTCCATGGAAATGGAAAGTGGAATGCCATGGTGACATTTCAGGGGAACCCATTAGATGAGAGCACGGAGGGAGGGAGGGGCTGGCCCTTGCTTGGACCTTGTGCACGCATACCCCTTGGTGAACTGCAGGCCAGGGGAGGAAGGCAGGGACTTCTGCAGGCAAAAAGCACTTGCAGGCACAGGATGCTATTCCCAGAACTTTCTGAAGTGGCAGCTGGAGGTCAAACAGCAATATTTGCTGGGACTGCAGTTCATTTGAAATCAGGTTGCATTTGAAATCAGGTTAGGTTAATCCTAAATCAGGAATCTGATTTTTTTGGCTACTTCCTGTCATGAGTTTTCACTGTCACAGCTGTGGAGACATCATTACCCCCTGTCTCCAGTAAGTTTAAGCATGTCTAAGCTTAAGTCGTAATCTCCCCTCTGCCCCACAATCGGTGTCATAGCTGCTACGTGTCTGTCTGAGAGTGTCTGATAATTAATAGCTCACGTGCCTGCACTTGCTGGCCTTGCTGGCTGGTAGCGCTGCTGATACCACTGACGTGGGGAGAAAGTTTTTCTAGAATGGACTTGGACTCTGCTCTGAGGAGCTCAACAAAACGGTCCCAACCAACCTGAGCGCGGTTGAGGGGGGTACCAGGCTCTTAGACACAGTGTCTTTCTACGCAGCGCTGTTTTGTGACTGCTGCTGGCTCATACCAACCTCCTGTCTTTGTTTACTTTGCAGGTTCATGGAACAGCATCCAGAAATGGACTTTTCAAAGGCTAAATTCAACTGAGCCCTCCCTTTCTGCTCCCCCCTTTCAGTCAGCCCATTGAATGGAGCAGGATCTGTATGGCAGGATATGTAGGGATCCCATACCCTGGGCGAGTAAACACTTCCAGCATCCCCACCTGAGCTTGCTGCGGAGGCAGCTTGGTGACGTTGTCCTCTCTTGTCCTGTGTTGAGCGGAGCGCAAGGCCACAGAGTCAGCCTGTAGCAGCGCATCAGCTGGAGCCGCCTGTGACACTTCCCATACAGCAGTTAGGAGAGAAGGAAAGCAGCAAAAGAGTTAGTGTTAAGTCTACAGGAGCCAGACTTGCGGGATTTTGGAACATATCCTTAATATATTGCTGAGTTTAATGAGTCTTTAGAGCTGTTAATTCCCTCTTAGCCATTTCAGTTCTGGCAGGAGGTACTTTCGAATTTTACTCCTTTCCCCCTGGCTTTCCTGCTGTCTTGTGGAAACAGAGGCTACTTATTTTGTAAAAGGTACTTAGTGCATTGCTCTGCTTCTGCCTCCTTGGGCCTTCCAAAGGAAGCATGCTGGTAAGAAGGAGCTGTTGCTCTAGAGAAAGACACTGCGCCTCCTCTGAATTAGTCTGCTTCATGCAGCAGAGGCCAGGAACTGAATGGGGAAACACAAAACTGGTTGCCCTCCTCTCCCTTGTAATGGGTCAAGGGTAAATCACATCCACACAGGGGGTTTAGCAGCCAAGCTGCACTCAGGTGTCTTCCTTCTTTGCTGCTGCTGTACTTTCCGAAAGGGGAACAGATGGAGCTTGGCAGGGTTGTGGGTGGATGGGTTGACCTGCTGCCCTAGGGAACAGGAAGACTAGAGAGCCTGTGGTCAAGGAGAGGGTGTGAGGGTCTTGGAGGGCTGCCCTTCCCCCTGGGAATGCATCTCCTGCCTCTTAGCCAAGAGCCTCTCTCCCTGTTGACCACTGACTGGTGGCGCTGCGTTCCTGGAGCTCCTGCTGATGAGCGGCATCACTCTGCATGTTCGTATCCTTGTTAAAACTGCAGTGCAACGTAGAGAGAGTGGCTTATTTCCAGGGCAAGTGTGTAATGTCTCCTGCCGGAGAGATCCGAGCAGCCTGCGCAGCCTTGGGATCTGAAGGGGGGTAGTGTCTGTGAATGACAGGGCCTGGCGCTGCACTCATCCTCTTGGGTTCCCTCTGTGACCAAATGCTCCCTGGCTGAGGGGTCAGCTGGAGCCGAGTGTCCCTTGCTCAGAAATGCTGACGGACTCTGACCCAAAGCTCACGCAGAGCCTTGGCTGGCAATGACAAGGCCCGTTGCACCAGACTCTGCTCTCTGTGTAGCAGCGTGTTAATACCCTGGGGAAGCCACCCTTGCCCCAGCTCTGCTTCCTGATAAGCTAATAAGGAAAAGTCTGTATATCTGATGACTTTCCAAAGCCTGGACTCCCATTAGTCCTTTGCAGGCTACTCAAAAACCCTGGTGTTGCAGTTAATTCTCACCTCTATCCCACCCAAGATAATCTCCATCTCCTACCAGAGGAAATGGGCATAAACAGCCAAAAAACATGCTTGGCCAAAGTCCATCCTGTGAGGACACCTCACTTGTTTGTTTTTATTTTTGAGTAGTAGGACACTGTTTGCCTTTAGTCTCTCAGTTTTACAGGTCACCAGGCACCCAGGTGAGCAGTGACCTTGTGGACACACGTAGGCAAGGGGTGCAGGAGCAGGGGAGGTCCAAGGTGTTTCGGGGCCAGACAAGCCTCACCAGCTCCTCGGGCGTGCGCCAGGAGCGTTGCAGGAGCAGCGGGAGGGAACCGGGCTGGGCTCTGTGCCTGCCAGCGGGATCCGAGTCCAGCCTCTCCTATGGAGCAAGCGCAGACAGGCACCTGCACAACAAACAGGCACCGGCCATAGCCGTGCGCGGTTCACAGCACCACCCGAAGCCCAAACTGCCACTTTGTCCCTTCCCTGTTACCACCTTTTCCCTGTCTAACCACCAGGAACGCTGAGTCCGGCCTCACCAAGCAAGAGGTCAGGCCAAGGATCCCCTGGGTCAAATGGTGCAGGGCCACGTGCAGCAGCCGCTGCGGGCGCAGCTGCATCCCGATGGGCTGTTACGTGGAGCAGTATTCCCGTCGGGACCACAGGGCTGCCTCAAGTTGCCATGTGGCAACTCCTGAACCCCAATCTCTGTGTCTTGTCCTCTGCCCCGCTGGGTCTTGTCACCCACGAGCGTGCAGCAGTGGCCGGTGCAGTTGTGCCTTTGACATTCCCATGTTTTCCCAGGGGGGCTGGCACAAGGCTCCTGTCTTAGTGGCCTCCCTTGCAGCCAAGCAGACAGAGAAAACGTGGCAGAAGCCTTAGAGGAAGCCGGAGGCGGGGGGCATTTTTGCAGGGGAGAAAAGTCTTCCGAGCAAGATAAGGAAGCTCCTGAGCCCTGCAGGCAAAAGCAGGCCCTGATTTCAGCTCTCAGCCGGGGGCTGGTGAACGGCCTGGGCTGTGTTTGTGAACTGTGGCCGACCTGAGCGCTACCCCTGGACTTCAACCCCCGCGGCCAGCGGAACAGAAGGTGTTGCTCCCGCCGGCCTTGTCCTGTGCAAACCACCCTGCTGTCGTTGACTCGCCCTGGGCCGAGCTGAGTAAACCCCCCCTTTGGCTCCCAAGCGGCAGCTTCCTCGGGGACAGCCTATGCCAGGGCGGTGCGTTTCTGTCCCCAGCTGCTGCAAACGCCACCTGCAGCGGCAAATACCCCAACGGAGCAGGACCGCGCTGTGGCCTCCTCTGCCACCAAGGCGGGGAAACGGAAACGAGGGGCAGCGGGAGCCAAGTCTGGCAGCAGCTGCCGTGCCTCGGGCACTGGCAGCGGCCTGGGCAGGCACGGCAGGGCCGGGCACCCGTGTCGGGAGGGGAAGGTCCCTTCGCCGTCCCGATTAGCTGGAGAAGCCGCCCCAGTGCTGCCCCCCTCCGGAGCAGAGGCCGCGCGCACACCCGGGGCTTCCCCGCCGCGCGGCTGCTCCGGCGGCACCAGAGCGGGGGC
>VZSV01000077.1:154650-165218 GCA_013398735.1 Nothocercus julius
AGATTCCCGCTGGGACATCAGGAGAGAGAAGGGACAAAACAGCAGGTGCTGCGGGGACATCACGAATAGGGACAAAACGGCAAGAGGAGTTGGCGGCGAAGCCAAGGAGCAGCCCGCCTGTCACCAAGGAACCGGCTGGAACGGGGGCAAAACGGGGCTCCCCGGGCCAGAGCGAGGCCGGAGCTGGGAGCAGGTTACGGAGCGCAGGCGCCGCACGCGGAGAGGTGACCCCAGGGACAGCCCAAGGGACGGGGGCACGGCTGGGCAGGGGGGCGTCAGGCAGAACTGCGATTAGTTCTAGGAAATCAGATGAACACGTGTGATCATTCCAAGAATTTAATGTGTATAATAGAGAAATAAAAGGTAAAGGCACCTTGGGCATTCCCGCCCAGAGGTGGGGCCATCCCCCAGCCTCCAGCACTGCAATGAGGTGATGCTTCTTATTACTACGTCGTTGTTAAGAGATTTAGTCCCGATTTTTGGCGACAGGGCTAATGGCACCATCTCTGTAAGTAGGTGAAACGGTCTCCTCTATTGAGATCTACGCCCGAGGGCTGCATGAGGCTGCCCAGAACCCTGCGGACGAGGCAGGGCCAGGGAGGAGCGTCGGGGGCTCTTCCCTGGGATTTTCCGGCTGGAAACGCCTCATCCCTGCCCATAGGAGCAGGGCTAAGGTCAGCACTGGGCAGGGAGCCAGGCACCAGCTTCAACCTCAGGGCACTTTGTCCCAAATCCAGCCTGAGCGGGGGGAGCTCTGGCACAGGAAAGATGCGGCTGTAGCCAGGACGAGCTGCTGCTCGTGCAGGAGGGACCCCAAGGGCCAGCGGCACCAGGGGCTGGTGGCGACAGGGCTGGTGTGAAAGAGCCACCAGTCCCAGCAATGCAGAACGGCGCGGTTCTGTTAGCGAAGCTCCCCCGAGAACGGTGCCACGCAGCGGCCACGTTTTATGTCCTGCATTGGCACCCTGGCTGCTTCCCTTGGGAATTAGCGGAGCCAAAGGGGGCTCCTCACCCTATGGCACATAAATATACATATCTTAATCAGAAGGGAAGGTTAGCAGCTCCTAGCTGGCTGTCCCCCTCCCCTCCATCCCCACGCATCCTGTCCTCCTGGCAGCTTTGAGCTCAGAGGGCTTCCGAAATAACATTTCCCTTTCTTGAGGGAGATTTTCTCATTTGGGGTTTCCCAACACTCAGCTGTCCCAACCCAAGTTCAAGGCTCTCCCCTGCGGTCAGTGTGAAATGAGGCACAGAGGGCAAACACAGAGGGCCTGGCAGATGAGTGAGAAAGAGCTGACCTGCAAGTCACAGATCAACACTTGTCATTTTCTAATACCTCACGCTGGGAGTTCATCTTGGGTTGGCAGCAAAACTCATCTCCATGGTCTGCTTGGTAACTGGGAGACAGGAGGGTGGCAGCAATCCAGGCACTTGGTCCCTCCTGGAACTGGCACTGATTGACTATCGTCAGACACACTCCAAGAGGCCAAAGATTAAGTGAACTGCACTAACCGAACCTTCTCCCTCCAGGGTGGCAGGAGATGACCACTAAAGACCAGCAGGAGAACATCACACCCAACTACTGTAAATACCACGGATTGAGGACTTGTATTTCTGGGACCACAAAGCCAGCAATTTTAAGTAGAGATCTGGGTGCCTAGAGAGAAGGGTGCTGCTAAAACCTTGGCTTTCACCTCAGAGTTGTGACAAACAGAGACACTATACGATTCTTCACTCCCCAAGTTCACTTACGCAATGCCAAAAAAAGCAAGAACTGTACAGCAGATTCTCAAAGCAGGGAAAGAGCTGGGCCACTGAGGTCGTTGAAGCTAAATGCCAAGAAGAGAAATAAAATCCAGTACTTCCTTGTTTGTCTTCTCCTCCCAGGGCACACAGTCCACCTTCCAAGCTCATTAGATCCAAGTTCATTTCCGTGATGTTCAACATTGGACAAAAAAAAAAAAAAAAAAAAAAAAAAAAAAACCACCCCAATGCAACTCTGGCAAGAGAGGAATGGCTTCAACAAAGGATAAGAGCAGATTGAGGGCGGGGGGAAAAACAAAGGTGGCATAGCTCTGTACTGAAAGGGTCGAAATGGGGTTGCTGCGAGGCCTTGTAGCGCCCACCTGCTATTTGGGTCCTTTTCCTTAACAATACACTTGAAGTAGAGGTGCCCCAGATGAGTCAGTCTCTGTGTCTCGGAAAGAGGAATTTCTGCTTGTTGGAGATCCTTGGAGAGGAAAAAGAAGAGAAGGTGACATGAGACCGTGTGAACTATAGCAGCCAAGGGCCTAGATGTTAGGCAAGTAGCTGCCACAAAGGCCTTTGTGTATCATGAGGGAGGAGGAAGCCACACAAAGCCCACAGGCAGGGAAACAGTCCTGCCAGTACTGTAGCCATCTTCCTGTTATCATGCAGGAGAAAACTTGCCTTTTAGCCCTAGGCAGCTCTTTGGAGTGGAGCATGACATGCAGTGAGGATCAGCACTCAGGGGACTGCCATTAAGTCTCCCCTTCTGCTTCCTTTTCCCTTCATTCTCAGAGCTGTCCAGCTGTGACCAAAGCTGGTTGCATCCCAAATATAATCTCGCTTCCCTCAAACTTTGTCAGGGTATCTAGAGACTGAAAGCTCTCAGGCCAAGCACCAGGCACTCCCAGAGCTCTCCACACCTTGGTTCCATTTTCTTTCCCAAAGACAAACCCATGTGGGCTGACCCCAGGTTTCTGAGCCCCCTTCAGTTGCCTAAGCTCAGCAGATCTATGCAGCTTGTGGCAACCCAAGAGGCAGATGTTCCAGCTTAGCCTTTGTAGATCATGAAAACTGAGCTCCGTGTACAGGAAGTTTGGGCACTGCCCGCATTCCTCAGTGATGCTCCTGCAGCTAAACCCCACGGATGGGAACGTTACCTGCACTGCTGTGTCGCCTCATGTTCCTGGCCATCACATCTGCCGGAGTCTCCTCCGATATCTGCACAGCCAAGTCTGGAACGAAAAGCAAGAAGGCCTGAGAGAGGAAAGGATGGGCAGCTATGACTCAAGAGAAAAGGTACCTGTCAGGAGCTGTACCGGGCTCTCCCTCAGCAGGCACCACCCTTGGGTGACAAGGCAGGCACTGGGGTATTATTCAGGCTGCTTCCACCATTGTCTTGGTAATCTGAGCTTTACAGCCCTTAAATACAAGGAAGGAGCAGCAACTGTACTGCTCAACTATAAACGACAAGAGCCAACCAGCTTCCTTTGTTACTCCCGGATATCTCCTCGCCCTTGCAGGTTACCTTTCAGGGTCCTTCTGCCACACGCTCTCTTGCACGCTCTTCTGGAGGGCAGTAGATTCAGGTTACTCCAGACTAGGAGTGTGTCCTTGACTCCTTGAAATAGGCAGCAACCACTTGTGCTGTGAAACAGCTCCTTGCTCCCCTCTGCACTGACAACGTATCAGCTTCTCCTTGCCGCAGGGAGGAGGAGAATCTCAGCTCTGTCACCATAGTCTAAGGGTGGCATTAGCAAAGAGCATCGGTAACACAGGGGGAAGAGAGCCAGCCTAGTAACTGGACATCCCCTGGCACTAGCCAGCTTGTCTGGTCATACCAGTTAAGCCTGACTCATGGGCTCTCTACCTAGCTTAGAGGAGAGGAAGAAAGCCAGAATTATCACAGAAGCAGCAGAATAAGCCCTTGTATTACTCAGGGCAAGCTCAGGACAGTAAAAGATAGTATCAAGCAAGCCACAGTGCAACAGCTGGTGAGAAGCAGAGGTCTCCAATAATAAACAAGCCATCTCCATTCACGCATCGCAGAAAAATAAGCTCAGCTTGAAGACAGAGATCAGGTTTCAGCATCCCTCTGTTGCCACCTCCAAGCCCTCACATCTCTGTGGCTTTGAGCCCTATCACATTGAAGCCGTAACACGGAGGAACCTGCACATACCATCTTGGCTGAGGACCATGGACTCCAACATGGTTTCGTTGCCGCTGTCTGGTGGGTTGCCTCTGCTGGACTTCTCCTCGTGGCTCTGGCTGGCCGGGACCGAAATCTGGGGCCGGACCCTGCTTTTCCGGGTGCTGATGCGTATGATACCTCGGACCAGCCTGCATTCGGCATCCTGCTCGTCTAGGTTGTAGTCCTGAGTTATGCTATTGATGAGGTCCGAGATCTTGTTCGTCTTCTCCAGGAAGACTGTGTCAGAAGTGCACTTGGCCAGCTCATCAATCTGGTGGACACTGAAGAGCTCCGTGAGTTTCTTGAAGATCAAGACGTCAATCTCCCTGCTTGACATGGAGCCGTTCAGCTCGCTGATGTCCAGGTCGGATTCATGGAACGAGTAATACTCCTCCGAGCTCCGGTGGCTGCTTGGGAGCGGTGGCTTTTCTATGCTATTCCTTAAGGGCTTATCTGGCAGCAGCTCTTTGCAGCATGAATCTGAATCCAGATGGTGACTGGGGCTTCTGTTTTGATAGACAGGAATGCCCTTTAGTTTCACATCTGGGTAACTGAAACTGCTACCCATGCTAGTCTTTTTGATCTGGTTCCCATTCTTCTCAGTGGGAGAGATGTTGGCAGGGCTGTTTGGCAGCCGCCCATTGTAATCTCCATTCTTTCCATCATCAGTGGAGCTCTCAGCAGGCCCTGGACAGGTGATACAGACACTGCAGTCCTGAAAGTAGCCCCCACAGGTCACTATACAACAGAAAACAGCCTTGTACGTGTTCCAGGCCTGAGACAAAGAGGAACAGCACAAGCTCTCTGCCTGGGGAGCCTCTGCTGTACCAGAGATAAAGGTTATAGTTTCTGCCTCTCTCCTGTTAGAGTCTTTGAAGTCCCCTTTGCGGCCTTTCCTATCCCGCATCTGCTGGGCTCTGCTGCGGCTCTGCTTGATTTCAGGCGTAGAGCCGCTGAGCACCTCCAGACTGACATCGCTTTCCTTGGATGGTCTGCTCCGTAGGGGCACAGCCTCCTGGTACGACTGGTTCATCCGGTGGTGGCTGTTTAGGTTTTGGGGGAGTCCTGTTTTCCGGCCCAGCATGGCTCACCGCTCAGGCACCTGAAGAACAACGTCTCAAATCAAACTAAACATTTGTCGCCAGTCAAACCCTAACAGATGTTGATCGACAGAGGGGTAGCAGGTCCTAACACTCAAGCTTAGTGATTCTCACATTCAACATTTCAATGATTTACAGTAATATTTTTCTTTAGGACTCACACTGTCCTTGTTCGTCAGACAGGGACATTTGCCTGCATTTAAGAGTTCTCTGACTCCTATAGCTTTGCTGCTTCCTTCAGAAGATGCCCAAATCAGAAGAGATATTTCAAAAGGGCCACTTTTAAGACACCAAATCTCTGCAATCTTCAGAAGTGTTTTGCTGAACACAGCTGGAAGCAGAGGCAGGCTCCAGAGCCCTTGTTCCAAAGGCAATAAATGAGCAGCCGCAGGAGGAGCCGGCTGCCTCATGATCTCTAAAGGGAAAGTACCTTCTTTTATGCGGCTTCCCCTGTATCTTGCATTCTTTGGGATTCAGCTGGGCTCTAATAACACTTACCATTTCAAAACACCTCGTACCTAAGCAGCCACGACAAGTGAACAGCCATTATTCAAGTTGCCAATTCAGACTACAGATTATACCATGTTATTCAAATTTAGAGCATTTAGCAACAATGGTGCTTCTAACAAGAAAGATTTTGCCAGTCCTGCTAAGGCTGTGTTACGTTAAAGGACGAAACTTTTACAAGGCTCTAACACAGAAAACATCTTCCAAACTACCTACTCCACTGTTTTTCTCCTTGCTACTCTGCTAACACAGTAAGTCTAGGAGTGGACACAGGATTAAGCTATTTTTACAAGACACTGTTATCACCATGTAGCTGCACAGATCTAAGATTTGGGCACATTAGATCTCCCCGTTATGGAGCAACAGCTAGGGAAGTCAGGTCAAGCCACAGTATAGTATTTTTGGAATCTCCCTGCTGCTCTAGTATATAGTTTCTATAGGGCATCTCAAGCATGAATATATAAACCTGTCCTACCTCACACTACAGCACTGCCTTTTCCTTTCTCTCTCTCTCTTTTTTTTTTTTTTTTTTTAAAAAAAAAGGGGGGTTTACCTTCACAAAGCAGCAGAGACAGACTGAAAAAGCTCCTTGGGCAGTGGTTATATCACAGCACTGCTCTCCAGGAACATTTCAGCTCCATTAGCTTATAAAATTCATAAAGTAGCATGTGGCCCATGAGTTTCTTTTGCGCATTCGTGGCCAATACGTTAAATATAAACCCCGCAGATGCTCCAAGTGCTGGGCAGACTGTGCTCTCTGAAAGCAGCATCAGCAGAGTTTTGATTGCTTTGATTGCTGATGCCAGAATAGCTTTTTTTTCCTCCCTCAGCTTTATCATCTTTTTTTTTTTAAATGACAAAAACCAAAATCAAAAACAACCATATTTGAGCCAATCTATGCAGAGAACCCCTTCCTGGGATGCTTGTCGCAAGGTCTCATCAAGAGATCCAACTCATGCGTTGCCAGGGGACAGTAACACTCATTTATATAGCAATTATCCTGAAATTTAAAAGCATCTTTGATATAGGGGAGAATATTATCTCTGCTTTGCAGAAACAGACCTGCAGGCACAGAGATTAAACAACTCACCCAGCACTGCAAAAGGTCCAGCTGCACCAGGCGTAACAAAAACCTCCAGCTTTGAGGGCTGCGCTCGCCCCCTCCAAATTGCAGGGCACGTTTCTGGGACTACCAGATCACGAGCCTGGAAAGTTCTCAGCCAGCGCATGCAAAGCCCAGCTCAAGGACTCAGCGGGTTCGCCTTGGTGTGAGCAAAAGCCTAGAGCAAAGCGCACAGCTGGGCACTTAACAGTCCCACACAAAAACCTGGCTAAAATTCACAGGTTGAACAAATACTTACTAGATAGTTGGGAGCTTCCTCTGTTCTCAGGCAGGTGCTTTGGATCAAGTTGATCCTTCCAAAGGACTTCAGCGTCCTCTTCAGAAGAGCAGCATGGAGATTTGCAGAGAGTTTGCGCATCTAAGAGTTACCCAGGATCTAGGATCTTCATTGTTCAAAGGGCTGATTTCCTTTGAAAGGTTCAAGAAAGCTATATTAAGTTGCAAACATTAACAAAGCTGCATCAGTTTGCCAATAACTGCATCAGCACCGTTTTTTAGAACCTAGGGAAGCCAAAGTTGAAAAGGGGCCAGAGTACCTAAATAAATTGAGCTTATTTTTCTGCGATGCCTGAACAGAGATTTAAGCCTTTCTCGCAGTTTTCGGATACGACTTTTCCAAAGCGCATAGGCACATCAGGGGCTTTCGCGCATCTCTGGGCTGCTGTCCGAAGCCCCAGGTCGCTGCCCGCAGCCTCTGAACAGCCCTGCTGACCAGCGCAGCTCCGGATGTCACCGGGCAGAGGCCTCCCCGCCACCTGGCTGCTTCCTCCCTCCCCTCTGCTTTGGCTACGAACACCCCGCTGAGGAGCGGCCTCTCCCCCAAACGCTCCCCCAGCCCTGGCACCAAACGTTGCCTCTGTGATTTGTGGCGGAAAAATACGTGGCGGTTCCTCCTGCCAAACGGGAGCCCGGCGAGCGGCTCTGGTTCCAGCAAGGGCAAAGGCGGAACTAGCAGGAGGGAGGCGGCAGCCGGGCGAGGACACAGGGCTTCCCCCGGCGCTGCCCCCGCCAGGAAGAGGATCCAGGCCCGGCCCAGGAAGCCCCCTGGCCAACGGGGAAGGGGACAAAGGGCAGGACGGCCCTGGGACAGCAGGAGGGGACCGAACCGGGGGCGGGCAGAACGCGGAGAGCTGGGAAGTGTGGGCAGGTCGCACTCCCCTTCAGCACGAGGGGCTAACGGAGCTCACGGGGCGGGACACGGTCTCACCGAGGGGATCCGGTCCCCGGGGCAAGGGGAGGGGAGGGGAAGTTCCGCCCGGTCCCCCCCGGCCCGGGCCGCGCTCCCCGCGCCGCTCGCGGCCTGGCGCTGCCCCGGGCCCGGCGGAGGCCGGCGCGCGGTGAGGCCCGAGCGGCAACAGCGGGCACTGCCGGGACGTGGGGGTGGCGCCGGTGCCGGGCCCGGTCCGACGACCTCCCCCCCCGCCGTAGCCGCTACAGACCCCCCGCCCCACCGGTACCTGCCGAGCCAGGTGAGCAGCGTCCAGCCCCGCCCTCACCTGCGCCAGGTGCGCCACATAACGCGCGCCTACGGGCCGCCGCGAGGGACACGAGGCCTCCGGAGGCGAAGCGCTGCCCCGCCTGCCGGTCGGTGCCAGCAGGGCCGTCCCGCCTTGGCGGCCCCGTGGCCAAAGGTGCCTGGCACAAAGGCTCCCCGTCCGAAAAGGATCTCTGTTCCCGAGGATCCCTGTCACCCAGGATTCCCTTCCTGAGGGATCTGTGTCCCCAAGCATCCCTGTCCCTAAGAATCTGGGTCTGCAAGGATCCCCATCCCTAAGGATCCCTCTTGCTAAAGATCCTAGTCTCTGAGGATCCCTGTCCCAAAGGGTCAGCATCCCTAAGGATCTGTGTTGCTGATGGTCTCCGTTCCTTAGCATCCCTGTCCCTGAGGTTCCCCATCGCCAAGGATCCTCATCCCTGAGGATTTCTATCCCCAAAGATCTGTTCCTGCAGCATCCCTGTCCCCAGAAATTCTCGTCCTGGGGAGCTCTGCTTCTAAGGATCCTCATCCCCAAGCAGCACCATCCCCAAGGATCCCCTTTGTCCAGGGATCCCCACCCCAACCACCCCTGTCCCCACCCCCCGTATCCCAAGGAATTCCTATCCACTTTATGCAAATAGCTCCTGAGGAGCCAGGGCAGGTGCAGCTGCCTCCACTCCCTGCACAGATTCCCTGGTTGAGGCTTCACCTATCCAAGGAATGAGCAGGGCCTTGATGCCGCAGCCTCCATGGCACAAATGGGCACCAGCGGCCACCTGGGGACAAGGACACGGCAGCACTGCCAGCTTCCTCAGTGCCATTCCCTGCTTTTCCCTTCCCGCTTGCAGCAGCTCTGCTCCCCTAAACCCCCCAAGCATCAGACGCAGGCAAATGGCAGAGAGACTGCAACAGCATTAATTAGCTAATGACTTTGATAGGCCCTCATTTTGGACAGTGCATGAGAAGCAAGACGCAACACATGGGAGCGGGGGGATTGTGACGGTTTATTGCTGGAGCCCAGGCAGTCGAAGCAGATTAAGCACATTCCCATGAAATGTCTAATCTCCAAAGGCCGATTTATTTGAAACAAAGCGGCTAAAGTGGCATTCCTGGCTGGGCAAGGGCCTGCAGGCAGTGCAGGGACTGGTAACACAGACGGGATCTTTGTTGCCCAGGCAAAGCTCTCAACCTGGTGTTTGCATCAAAGGTTTAATTTGAGCTAAATTTATACTCCCCTGCTAAATTATTAATAGCTTGGCAGCCTGGGGAGGGATCCTGGAGCAGCATGGGAGGGTTTCCAGGACTTGGAGTAACATTTTCCATTAGGAGGTGAAGAGGAGGGTGTGATTTCTTGCATTTCTCTAGTATTTGCCTGTACTGGACAAGATGTCAAGTCCTTCCTGCCTGGAAGGTCTAGAACAGTTTTAGGGTTTTATTTTATCTTATTACCTTTATTTTCTTTCCTCCTCTCTGGAGGCAGGACGAGCCCTTGGCATCCTGTCACTGCCAGCCCTGCTCTTTGATGCTCTCACAGCTGCACAGCGGGATGCACCGGAGGAGCGAAGCCCAAGGCTCCCCCGGAGCCTCCCCCGCAGCTCAGCCCACTCCGAGCTCCCCTGACGATGCCTGATGTAACGAGGCAGCAGCGCCTGCTGTCAAGGACACCCTGTCCTCGCGCCGCGGCTGCTTCTCCCACGCTGGCACCCGCATCCCCGATAGAGCACCAGGAGCTCCTTTGGCGGCTGCTCTGAGGGGCTTCAGGAGCAAAGGCAGCCGCTCCCAGTAACCCTTCCCACTCCAGCCTCCCCCAGTAATTCTTACCAGCCAGGCCCTTCCCACAGACCCTGATCCAGCCTCTCCCAGTAACCCTTCCCAGACTGGCCTTTCTCAGTAACCTTCTGCATTAACCTTTCCTACCGCAGCCTTTCCCAGTAACCCTCTCCAGGAACCATTCCTAGCCCCCCCTTTCCCAGTGACTCCCCCAGTACATCCCAGTATCCCCTCCCTGAGCAGCCACCCCGGTGACCATGCCCAGCACATCCTATTAACCGTTCCCAGCCCAGTCATCCCAGCGACTTCGGGGCAGGGCAGAAGCATCCAGAGTCCCAGGGTCACTAATGGTGGGTCGGGATGGACTGACACCATCCCTGGGCCGGTCCTGTCCCTGTCCAGTGCCATGCCCGGTGCCGCTCCGTGCTGAGTGGAACGCGGTGCTGGGAAGGGTGGCGATAGGATGGGGCGGTGATGCGGCTGTGCTACCCCCGGCCCGGTGCCAGATCCTGGGGCCCTGCTAGGGTTCTACCCGGTGCCGTGTCCGGTGCCAAGCTGTGCGTGGTGCTGAGAGGGGCGGCGATGGGATGGGATGGGATGGGATGGGATGGGATGGGATGGGATGGGGTGGTGATGTAGCGGTGATGGGATGGG
>VZSV01000077.1:166095-210031 GCA_013398735.1 Nothocercus julius
AGGGGTCTGCGGAGGGACGGGACCCCCAGGGGACCCGACAGGGTTTGGGGGGGGCTCCGTGGAGTCTGAGGGATCCCTTGGACTGTCTGGGATTTTGGGGGTGCCCTGTTGGACCCTGCAGGGTCTTCGGGACACTTTGGGGGTGGGGTGGGGGCCTTGGAAGGGTCTCCTGAAGGACCCCATAGGGTCAGGGCCCCCCTGGCTTCTTTGGGGTCTCAGGTTCACGTGGTGCTCTAAAGGACCTTGTGGGGTCTAGGGAGCCCTCTGGGGTTGGGTGGACCCAGCGGGGTCTGGGTGCCCTAGGAAGTGGCTCTGAGGGATCCTTGAGCGTCCAGGGGAACCTTTGGGGTTGGGGGAGGGCTGGGAGGTTCTTCAGAAGGGCCCTGCAGGATCAGCCTTCCCTCCCCCCCCCCCCGCCCTTGGTTCTTTGGGGTCTGGGGTTCGGGAGGGTGCCCTGAGGGTCTAGGGGACCCTTTGGGGAGGGGGGAGACCCAGCAGGGTCTGGGGTGCCCGAAGAGGTTGTTTTGAGAGACCCTACAGGATCAGGGGACCCCAGAGACTATTTGGAGTCTGGGCTTCAGGGGGTGCCCTGAGGGACCTTGCATGATCTAGGGGACCCTTTGGGGGGGGTTGGAGGGCCCCAGGAGACCCAGCTGGGTCTGGAGTATCCTGGGGGATGGTCCTGAGGGACCAGGGGAAGGGGCTTAGAAGGACCCCGCAGGGTCTGGGGTCCTTAGAGAGCCTTGGGGAGACCCAGGACACCCAATGGGGTCTAGGATGCCCTTGGCAGGATGCACCTTGGGGATGTTATGGGGCCTGTGGTCTCTAGGGGACGTGTTGGGACCCTGCAGGGACTGGGGGCAGTTCAGGGGAGCTGCTTTCAGCCCTGTCTCCAGAGTCACCTCTCAAAGGCAAGTGGGGCAAGAGCAGCCCCGGGAGGTGTCCTGGGGCCCCCAACCCCCTGTCTCACCCTGGGAACTGGGGCAGGAGCCCATCCAGAATGCGGCCCTGTGCTGGGGGATGCGAGGGACTGCCCCCGGCGCGCGGCCCTGCAGCAGCAGTGAGCCGAGGAGGACCCGCTCCCACCACGTTTGCCTCCGCCGCGGCTCAGCTCGACGTTTAGGGCTGGGCGGACGATACTTGAAGCCCTTCCAGGCTGGCGCTCCCCCTCCAAAGCCATCGTCGTCCGGCCGGGCACCGCAGTTTCTCCGAATGTAGCCGCCCGCTCCGAGCGCAGCCACGGGGCCGAGGACTCCGGCAGCCCCTGTGCTGAGGCGGAGGACGTGACCTCCCGCTCCAGGCGAAAAGTTCCAGCTCTGCTGCCCCCGTGCCACCGGGACCAGCCTCACGGCCCCGGAGCCGCCTCGAGAGACAGGACTGGTACCGCGAACGTCGCTGCAGCGCCCGCGAGCCCCCGCGGAGCGGGACCCGGCGGGCAGGGAGCGCGGACGGAGCCCGCAAGCGAGTGGTGGGGATGGAGCCCTCGGAGAGCAGTGCCCAGGCAGGAAGGAATTCCTCCAGTGCCGTGGAGGAATCCGACGAGAAGGCAGCGGGGATGGGGGCTCGGCCACGTCTCGCTTCGCTGTACCAAGCTTGCGCCATCGCTCGTCCTCTGCGCTGCATGAATATTTCCTGCGTGCCTGAAGATCGTTGCCCACCCTGTTTTTTTTTTTTTTTTTCCTTTAAATGTGAGGACTTGGGTGCTGGTGGGGTAGGGGGGTGGGTTTTTCTGACTCATGAATGTGTCGAGGCTACCTTGCCATGTGAGACAGCAGGTCTGTTATGTAACGTCGCCGCTCCAGCTGGTGCTGCCGCAAGCCCATGCGGCGCTGCTGGAGGCGAGCGCTGGCATCAGTAAACTTTGCTATAGTTTCCTCATCCTGGGCAGTGTCTTTAGGTGTCGGGGAGGGCGATGGGAGAGGGGATTAGCACCTAAGCCTCAGTAATGACATTAATACTGGAGTGGATTTCTCCAGTAACTGCCTTCCTTGTTCCACTCAGGTTGGGGGGCTTGGAAAAGATGGTTCGCGTTTCTCTGTATCAGAAAAGCCCCTTTGGGGCATCTGGGGTCTCTGCAAAACACCACATATATGTGAATATATACGTGTAGGAGTCTGTCCTGGAAAATCCTCTTGGCAGCTCTGCAGGGATGTGAGTCCCCCCATCCCTTTATGAACCCCCCTCACACACCAGGCTTTTCCTGCATGCACAGCCCTAATCCTGAGCAGGCAGCTCCCTCCGGAGCAGGGGGAGAGCCTGGTGCTAAGAGCAGCTTACAGGGTTCAGCTGGCAGAAGGGACATGTTATCTCTCTCCTGGGCTTTCAATTAATAGTATGAAATGCACAGCTTGGGCTTAAATCCTCCTTTTTTTTCCCCTGGTGATTATTTGCAAATCAGCTTTTGACCTGATTATAGCAGAATCTGCTTAAAAGAATTGCAGGAAAAGACCTTAAAAAAAAAAAAAAAAAAAAAATTACTCCATTAAACTGTCAAGACCAAAAATCATTCAAAATCCTTCAATGCGGCAACTCCTCCCCGTGCTTTGGTCTCGGTGCAATAATCAGCTTGGCGCAGTCTGTTTGAGCAGTAGCTGTTTTGTCGGCAGGGTGAACGTTCCGCGCACGGCGCTTCCCAGGTGGAAGTCACGAGCTCCGTCCTGTTTCACTGGCTGTAGAGGAGCTTGGTGCAAGGAGGCTGCGAAGGGGCACGGTGCATCCGGGCACGGGATGCGTCCGCGCTTTGCCGGCAGCGTTGCATGGAGAGATGCACCCCCGGGCTGTGGTTGAATCGACATGAGGTTGAATCCAAACCGGAGGCCAGAGCCTCTCCTGTGCCTGTTGCCCCCACAAGCCTCCCCAGCCCAGGGTTTTATATAACCTGTGTTTGCATTTCTGCCCCTTGCCAGCAGCACTAATAACATTATGTAAATAGTGCTAACGCTTGTTGGTTTTATGAGATGAAAGTCTGCCAGAAAATCTGGGGAGAAAAACAAGCAAAGAAAAAACCTAAAACCCACTGTGGCACATTCATACCCAAGCTGGGACTTTCTCCTTTTTGCTTTCTCCCTTTTGCGTGGGGTTCATGTGCAGGCGCTCGATGGGCAGGACCAGGAGCTCCCCGAAGCTGAAGGGTCCCCCCGGGACCACCCTGCGCTGCTCCAGCCCGCCGGTAACGGAGCCCCCGGAGCAGACGGGCTGCGGGCGCTCTTGCGGCGCCCGCCCGGAGCCGGTGACACCAGAGGGCAGTGCGCGGCCTCCCCACTGCACCGCAGCGCATGCGCCCGCGCCCACGGCCGCAGCAAGCGGCCCTGCGGGCACCCAAAGGACACATCCCATAGCCCTGTCCTCCCAGGAAGGTGCCACCCCCTCTCCTTGATCCCCCTGCCCACGGCTGCCCCCTTTAAGAGGCTGTTACAGCCCTAATTAGCCCCAATTAGAGGGTGGTAATGGCCCTGTGTGGCCTGATTAGGCCCTTCAAGCACCTGAACCCTGCTTCTATTTCCCCCCAAAATAAAACAAACAAGCCCCTTTTGGGGGTAAGCTGGAGGCTGGGCATCACCTCCAGGGTCTTCTGCTTTCCCGTGCCCGGTGTGCTCAGCCCCAGAGCAATCCCGGCAAGTGTTGTGCCAGGGAGAAGCCGGGTTTTTCCAGGGATGCCAGAGCGTTCTGCTAGCAGACCATTGGGAATGGCACTGCACTGCGCCAAGGATCCCGAGCAGCATAAGCCCCTGTCTTCCCCTCGGTCCTGGCTGTTTTCCAGGGCTCTGGAGTCTGTTTGGGCTGTCCGTGGCTTCCCGGCTTATTCCCCCTTCCTGGCCAGAGTTACTGTGCTAAGCGCGTCTTGCTCCACTTCTCCCTTCCCTGCTAAAGCTCCTTAAGTCACTGAGCTGGCTAAACCCCTGCAATCGGTTTGTTGTGCCCCAAAAGTTAATGTACCTAATTCCCGGCCATGCTGCTTCCAGCTGGCGCAGGATGCACCCCTGGCAGGCCGGGATGGGATCCGCGCACCTCGCTCTCATTCCGGCTGCGTTCAGATGGAGCATCCCAAAATGTTTTTCAACATTTAAAGAGGGTTTAAATGCCAAAAATGTTTGCGGGTTTGGTGCCGCTGCTCTCTCCTTACAGGTACACGCTGGAAAGGACCAGGGGCATGAATCTAGGCAGTGATTTTCCAGGGATCACATATCCCCAGGCCTCCTTCGTGACCGGTGCTCGGATGGAGCCCAGCTGCTCGGGGACGAGCAGCCCCAGCCGCAGCTCTATTTTGAGCTTTGCTGGCCTGATCCGACCCCGGGAACGCTGTGGCTGGCCCACTTGGGCCCCCAGTGCCGCCCTCGGCACCCAGGGCTGGGGCGGTGCCGAAACGAGCTCCCCTCCAGCACGGTTCGGTGGCCGTCTCTGCTAATCCGCAGCAATCCGGAGACCTGTAATGTGACCGCGCTTCGTTAAGGGGTTTAAAGCGATTAGTTCCCCGGAGCATCAGTTCTCACTGGCAGTGGTGGTGGCAATGTCAGTCCCCAAGGGGCTGAAAATGCATCCATGGGCTCTGCCAGATGGCAGGGATTTGGGGGGAAAAAAGCCCCCAACTTTCCAACCCTCCCGTCATTTCACGGGATACTAGTTCAGCCGGGAAGCTCCCTGGCAGAGGTGGGAAGGGGGTGTTTTCCCCGGTGCTGCCGACACACGGAGCTGCTTCCCCTGTGCTGCTGGATGCAGAGGGGCACAAGGGGAGCGAAGGGCTGACGCCGGCCACTATATCAGTCGCTGACGGGCAGGAAAGGAATCTGCAGAGGGAGCCAAGCGGCAGCTCCTCTGCTGCACCCGCTGCCTCTCCTGTTATGGCGAGGAACAGCAGGCCAGGGGGGGAAGCCTTGGGCAGCACGAGCTCCCACGGGAATGTCCCTGGAATGGCCGGGATGCTCCGAGGAGCCTGGTGGGAGGATGCCGCTAGAGGTTCCCAAGGGGCTCTCATTAGGCACACGGGTGAACACTCAGCAGCCAGGCTGCCCGTTCTGTGCCCCTTCCCGTCCCCAAAGCCTCATCGGGGGGATTAATCGCAAAAGCTCCCACAGAACAACTTCAAAATCAGCAGGAGCAAAGTGTCCCTGGGGAAGGGGCCGTGGCTGCCTCCCCCAGGAGGAAGAGGAGGAGGAAGTGCTGGCTCCAGCAACTCAGCCCTTAACTCAGCCTAAGCTCAGGCTTTCCCATTTCCCCAACACCCGCTTAGCTCCGAGGCCACTCCAGGAAGGAGGCAGCGCAGGGGCTCAGAGCACACGGGATTTGCACCGCGGATGGCGGCGGCGCCTGCAGGATGTCCCGGGGCTCAGCGGGTTGGGGCCGGTCCTGGTGAATCAGCCTTGGCCCGGGCTCCCCACCCGGCTTCCAAGAAAAGCAGAGCAGGAGGGGAGTGCTCCGTGCCTGGCTCCCGGCCCGGGGCCGGGCAAGCTCTGGCAGCAGCGCTGGCACCCGTTGCCCTTCCCTGTACCTTCCTTGGGGTATTTTTGTCCTTGGCCCATGGGATCCTGAGCTTCTCCAGCTCAAAGCATCGTTTGGAGCATCGGCTCGTCAGGCATTGGGAGCAAGCCGGGAGCCTCCAGTGCTTTGCACCTTTTGGAGCTGCTGGCATGGACGAACAGGAAGGGAAGGCAATGGGCGCTGGGTGCTGCACCGGGACCCACCAGCCCGGCTCCTTCCCACTGTTGCTGCCTGGCCCATATATTTGCTTGGGAGAGTGCGACCTCCCCCAGCCCCATGGGCAAGGCTGGCTCCATCCGGGAGGCTCCGACGCAGCATCCCAAGCTGGCTTATGGAAAACGATGCTGGAGAGCCAGAACGGAGCTTCCCGGTGGGAGCAGCGCATGCCCGGAGCGTTCCAGAGGAGGCCCCGCGGCCGCGCACGCAGCGCTCCCCGGCGCTGGCCTCTGCCGCGGTGGGGACGGCCCTGGCGCTGGGACACTGCCCTTTGTTTGGGAGAATAAAGTTAGAGCTGTTACTCAGCCTGTCGCTATTCCAGCAATTCCAGCCTCCACTTTCACTCGGCAGCAGGGGAAACATTCCTGGCTGCGACCGCCGGGCCGGCCAAGAACAACACGCGCGCGGAGGGGGGGGATGCGCGGGGGTGGGGACCCGTGTCCCTCTGCTCCCATGGCCCCCAAATCCTCTTGGATTTGGGACAAGCAGGAGAAGGGTCTCGCCCAGTGCCTGGTGCGAGCAAAACACGTCTGATCCTTCTGCTCTCCGAATGGGGGGTCCAAACTCTATCCGGACCCCCTGGCCAGGGCTGGAGGCAGCTATAGCTACCCAGGCCCTAAAATGAGCTTTTTTTGCTGCCAAACGTTTCAAGCATGTGGTGGCCCTTGAAGGCTCCTCCAACTGCGCGGGAAGGAGGGTGGTGGATACGCGCGGTGGCCCCGGGTGACCAGGTGGCCCGGGCTGCCCCTGCCATGGGGCTGTCGCCAGGACTGTGACTTTCCATGGAAAGTTCGGCGGTGCCAGCGGGGCCGTGGTGCGGGAGCCCCCGCGTTATCTCGCTGCCTCTTTTCCGCTCCCGTCCCGCCGATAGGCAAAGCAAACAGCGTCCCCGCCGAGGGACCGCGTCCCCCTTGCCCGGGCACCTCCGCCGCGGTTCCTCTTTCGCTTCGCCCTGGCACAGGCAGGAGGACGGGGAATGGAAACTAAAACGCCGGTGCCCAACTCTGAGCTGCTTGGCGGGACAAGCACAGAGCCGCATCCTCTGTTCTGCACCTTTTGGGTCACAGTGTCACCCATGTCCCCTGCTCTGCTCCCCAAGCTGTCCCCAATCCCGCTTCCTCGTCCCACACTTCCCAGTCTCGCTTGGAGGCAGAGAGCGCCACATCCACAGCCCCTTCCCCGGCTGCACGGGCTCCCTCAACGAGGCCGAAGGCCACGCGGGCACCACCTGCAAGGACAAGGAGCCCAGAGCATCGCGACCCCCTGGAGCACCGAGCTGCACCTGCCTTTACCCAGCTGCTCCCGGTGCTCCACGGAGCCGGAGTCAACATGGGAACAAAGCGGGAACGGGCGGCTGGGAACATCCCTTCCCAGTCCAAGGGACATTAAACAAAACCCACGGGGTTGCTGAGCATTTGGCTGCCTGGAAAAACTCACGCTGGCTGGATGGGATCCCTGTGGTTTCCCTCCGATGGTGAAATGCCTCCCAGTGAGGGCCAAGGGGAAGGGAGCCTTGGGGTAGCCTCTTTTTTGGGGAGACTTGGAGCCAATTGGAGCTGTGGACAGTGACGGGCTGGGCTGGCCGTGCCCCATCCCGGCCGGGGCATCCTGCCTGGCAAGGGGAGGACACCCATTACTGTCCTCCTGCCCCCCGGGCCTACCAAACCAGGCAGCAACCGGGCTGTTTGATTGGTGATAAAGCCAATTAAAGACATGTAAAGGCCGCTTGGCTCTGTGCTGCAACAAGGTTGACCCTCTCTGCGCGTGCCGAGAGCGCAATGTTTGTGCACGCGGGGGCTTGTGCTCTTTAGAAACCTGCTGCCGTAGCCTTAAAATTGCCTTATAAATCCAAGCTTTTTTAATGCTGCTATCTGTGCTCTGCGGGGCTCTGCCGATAACCCTGTCATTATGTACATAAATAATGCAAAATCGCTGTCCTCGCCCGTCCTGCAGCCAGAGCTCGCGCCAGGGCCGGGTGACTGGGACACCAGGGTTGCCGCAATCTGGAAAGACTCGAGGAAGGGCCATTATATCAAGGAAATGGGCTCCGTCTGCCAGCTCCTGCCACAGAGAGGGACGTGCGGCTCCAGAGCCAGGCTAGGGGACGTCCCCGTCGGCGTCTGCGGCTGTCCCTGCGCAGGAAGGGCCCTGTGCGCTTGCGGGTGGCGCAGGACGTGGTGCCCCGGCGGCTGCTGCAATGAGAAACCCCGTGCGGGGCCGTCGCCCTCAGAACAGCCAGGGGGAAATGGAGGCAGCTGCTGGGCCCTGCTAAAGCAGAAAGGGGGGAAAAACCGCTAAAATAGAAAAAGGGAGGAAAAAAAGGCCACCTGGGCCGCCGCGGGTGGGAGCTGGGAAGCAAGGAGGGAAGTAGAGGGGGTGGCTGCGGCGGAGCCTAATGAGAGGGTGGCTTTCCGCAATTAGAGGATCAGGCGGGTAATCCCGGCTTTCGAAGGTTTGTGCAAGCGCCGCGCGCGGGGCCGAGCTGCATCCCTGCCGCCGGCCTGGAACCACAGAATCCTTCCAGGCGGGAAGGGGCCTCTAGCGATGACCTTGTCCAACCCCCTGCACCCGCAAGGCCACCGAGAGCAGGTGGCTCAGGACCGCGTCCAAGGGCGCTGGAAGATCTCCGGAGAAGGAGATTCCACGCGATGAGACAGGGGAAAATCCTCCCAGCAGGCAGATTTTTGCCCTGCTGTTGTCCGCAGGCTGCGCCGGGGAGCAGCCCGGGCTAACGCGCACGGAGAGCAGAGCGGCCCTGGCGCAGCCCGGCACAGCCCGGCTTCCGGCTTTTCCTCCGGGAAATGTGGGTGTCCGTGCCACGCCAGCTCGGGCATTACGCTGCATAAAACAAATGAGCACCCAGCTAACGAGCAGCCAATTATTGCAATTAGGCCCAGCCATCGTCAACAGCGTGCTCGGCTCCCAAGGCTGCGCATCCAGCAGAGCCGCAGGGCGCACGGGCGCTGCCGGCCGTGACGCGGGGCCCGGTGACTCACGGCACTGGGCACCCCGCCGTGCAGGAGCCCCGATATCTGAATCCACCCCCAAATTAGCGCTGCGCCTTCCAAGGCTGCATTCCTGGGGGAGTGTGCGGCAGCTCGGCGATGGCAGAGGGAAGCGCTGGGTCCCTCCTGCTTCTCCAACCTTTTGCAATTCGGGTTTCCTTAAGCGTCGCGTGCGGCAGCGCAACGTGGGTGCTCACGAGCCACCGCGCACCCCGGCAGGGAATTACTCCGTGCTGAAGCTGAGCCCAGATCCTGCGGAGCCCCATCGGAAGGTGGGCGGCTCCGGCCGTGCTCGTGCTTAGCAAAGCGCCGTGTCCAGGCCGGTGTTCGGGGCCGGCAGCCAGCGCTGCACGGCAGGAGGGGCAGGCCGAGGAACTGGCTCGACTCGTTGCACGGGTGGTTTTTGGAAAAGGGCGGTTAGCGAGCGGCACGTTCGCACCGCCGTGTCCAGTCTGTCAGGAATGCGTGCCGGGTCCATTAGGGGAGCAGGCGCTATGTGAGTCACGCCGCGGCCATGCGGATTTAGCCGGGATTTCGAGATGAAACGGCCTCTAATTGCAGAGTAGTAGAGGGATGCTTAAAGCAATCAGATGTTCCAGCCCCGCCGCCCTGCGGCTCCAGTGGGGAAGGAGGAGAGGGTGTCATGTGCCCAGCCCCTCCTTGTATTACAAGGCAAAAATGTAGGGCAAGAGCGCAGGGAGCTGCCGTGCAAGGCAGGGTGACACCGCTCTTGTGGGAGCCGTGTTTTGATAGTGGCGAGATAAGCAGGGTAAATACGTCGGACAGGGCAAGGGATCAGCGGGATGCTCCCGCGTGGAGCAGACGCGTTCCCTCCGCCGCCAAGGGAAACCTCCCCCTGCGAGCCAGGAGCAGCTCCTGCTTGGCGAGGCCGCTTGGGAAAAAATGATGTGAGCTTTGGGGAGGGGAAAACGCATGTTCCCTCTTGCTGTGCCGGCAAGATAACGCGGGACGCACCGCCCTGCACCTCCCATGGCCCAGCACCGCTGCCCCATCCCCAACGCGGCGGCTCCGGCAAGCGCTGGGGAGGCCGCGAGGGCTTTTTGCGCGCCGGCGTGGTGGCGGCGCTGCCCATCGGCCCTGGCGCTGCTCGGCATCCCAGCAGCTCAATGAGATGGGACCCGTCTGCGACGTCAGGTCGCTGCAAGCCAGGGGGGGAACCGGGAGCGGATCCCGGGAAAACAGGAGCTGCGGGGAAGGGAGCCTGGAGCACGCAGGGCTTTGCCGGGAGCCAGGTTGCCGCCCTCAACCGAGTGCACTTGGCCTGAAGGGAAAAACGCCAGGAAAGGGGAAAAAATCAGAGGAGAGGGTGGCCAAGCCTGGTGACAACCAGGGTTGCCCGCGGTGACACCTCGTCACCAGCCTTGGAACTGCCGAGCAGACAGTGCACGGGCCGCATCCAAAACCAGGCAAAATCAAATCCCCCTCTGCGCCAATCCGCGCTAACAGAAGCCGGTCTTATCTTCAAGCCTAACCCAGAGCCTCGAGCAGGCAGCGATGGGGGCCAGGAGATAAGAGAGGGAAGCCGGCCGGGAGAGCCGGAGCCGCACGCTGCACGTTTCTCCGTGCCGGCCTCTCCCTGCTCGGAACGGCCCTTTTCCCTGCAGCTCCAGCCCACGGTCGTGCCATGCGCCAGCCCGGCCGCGAGCGCCTTGTCCGTCCCTCTCAATGGAGCGTTTGTGTCCCGCTTGGCACCGGAGCACAAGGGTCTGCGCCCTGGCTCGCCTGAACACGGCTATAAATGGAAAGAGGAGCCGCGCGGACGGGCTGTGCTCTGTGCGGTCTCGTGTAGCCGGTAACGCCCGCGCGGAGGAGCACAACGAGAGGGGTCATCTCCACGAGCGCAGCGTGAACACGCCGCTGGACCTTGCAGAGCACGCACAGAGACGGTCACCCCGTGTGATGAGCTGGAACGCGACAGAGAGCCCAAAGCGTCGAGGATGGGGCTGGGCACCTCCTGGGGACACTGCACAAACTCCTGCATCTCACCGGTGGTGTGGCCGGACCTTCCTCCAGACCAAAGGCACCTCTGCAGCTGCAAATCGTGAAAGCCCCGTAAGTGGATGTGGTTGACAGAGCAGGTCCCTTAGGGCACCAGTCCCCCCGGGACGAGCCGCAGGCCGCACATCCCACGGCACCAGGAGGCTCCCACGCAGCCCCCAAAGCTCCGCGCCTGCCCCAGCAGCTCACTCGAGCTCAGCAGTGCCAAGACCAGCCTGGCTTGGGCAAACACTAGTGCTCTAAAAACAGGGAATTACTAGGACAGAGGGGGAAAAAACCCACTCCCATTACACCCAGGAGGAGTTGGAGAGAGAAGGAAGGCCCCTTCAAGGAAGCCCTTCTCCGGAACTGGGACTACCTGCAGCTCTTCAGCAGTTTTTTCACGTTAAATCCTCATTTTTTTCTCCAGCATTCAACAATTTAGTACATTAAATATGGCCCTAATTCTGCTCTCTAACCCCAGGTAAGCTCTACGTACTGCATAACATGCAGCAAAGTGCTGGAGCCAGGGCTTGGTGGAAGCACTTTGCACCCAGCACACGTTAAACTAATGCATTTCTTCCCAGAGTCCACGTTTCATATACAAACCAGCTGCTCAGGGCACCCTGACTTGTCCATAACCCTCTGTTTAGGGCAAAAAAAAATATAACAGACTCCACCCTGTGAGAAAAATGTATGTTTTTATTTGAGAATTAACAAAAGAGGGATCCAAATCTCCATTGTAAACATTGATAGCTCCTTTCTGATTGCAACTAGTACTTTCCACGAACATCCTTTTGTTTGGGCTGATCCTCTCCAACAATGACAAGCCAACGCTGTCAGGGATTTTGCCACTCGACTCAGGGTCACGGATCCAAAGGCAGCTCATTCACCGGGGCATCAACAGCAGCAGGGCTCTGCGGCACCTCCTGCCCGCGGCGGGGAGGTCTTGGAGCCGCTGCAAACGTAGGACGCGCTCAGGGGAAGGAGGCTTTAGGCTTGCACGCTAGCGAGCGAGCAGACATCCCCTTGCACCACCGACAGGTCTCAGGAAAAGCCAGCGCGGTACACAAAGGAATCGGCTCTGCAAGAGCTAAGTCCCATTTAATGGGACAATAGGGCCGTATTCTTCTGTGAGTAACGCGGGTGCCAGCCCAGCAGGAACAATCCCCGCCTGTTGTCAGAGGGAAGCTCGGCCCCTGCACGGGAGGAATTTGGAGAAGCGGAGCCAGCGAGTCCGTCCCCGACTTGACAACGCGCCAGTCACTGTTTGATTGTTGCAGGGGAACCAGAACTGCCTGTAGCTCAACAAGGGAAGTGAAACTTCATCTTAGGCTGGAGGGGGGCCAGGGCTTTGCAAGGAGCTCGCGCCCAGCTACAGGCAGCCACCGGACAGTGATCTGACCCAAACACTGATCTAGCTGGAAAAGGAGCCCTTTAGAGCTTCTCACCCGCTCTTTCCAAGAGGAAAAACTTTGCAGGTGGGTCAGCTACACAAAAGCAGCACATCCGAGCTACTCGAGCCTTCGCACTGCTCACGACCATCGGAAGCAGCTGAAGTTAGGGAAAGCTGGTAACAACAGGAATGACTCCCAGCGAGGTCCTTCACAGGACAGGATCTTGGATTCCCATCAAGTGAGACAGCAGGACTCCCTCCCCCACCGGAGGCTCCGCAGGCCACCAGGAACAGGGAACATGCCCAACACTGAAGAACAGTGGTATAAATAGAAGCCTCTCTCAGCCCTAGGAGCAACCTGCCAACAGCTACCTCCTTGAGAGCCGCCCGAGCTTTGGGGACTGAGGTGCAAATAGCATTGGGACAGAGCAAGGAGCAGGAGCCCAGCGAGCCTGCGCAGAACAGCCCCTTCTGCTCTCCAGGCAGCCTTTTGGGTTAAAGTCTGGCTTTCTTTCCCCCCTTCCCTCCTCAAAAGTCTTCCCACCACACTACCCTGAGAGGCAAGTAAATAAAAACCCAACAATTTTGAATACACTGTATTTATTTGTAACAGATTCTAAAGAATCTAGTGAGTCTATGTCAAGCTCATTGCATGACAAGTGATACAGGTGTAGGAAAAATTTAAACAAAATCAAGTGCCATTCAAGCCACTGGAATCTTCCAATTTCCCCCTCACAGGAGGCAGCACAGTATCACTGAGAGCTCTAGAAAATTCAGATTCAACCCATTCACAGGAGTCCCACCACACACACACACACACTCCATAAATCAAAAGTGCCATCTCAACTTAAATTGCCCTATTGAGCTGTTGGCTGCAGGGAATCTTTACATCTTGAACAGGAGGGAGGGAATTTTAGCTTAGTGTGGCTATGTGTCTGTGGGTACAGAGTAAGAAGCCTGTAAAAAAAGCATGCTACATGTCATCTATGCAAATCTGAAGTTTAAATTGTGAGGATAAAATAATCTTCCCTTGAAGCCATGAAGGTAGAATACTTAGGATCTCAAAAGCAGCCCTTAAATCAATTTACCTTGCACTGAAAATGTCCCAAACTCCTGTCACAGGGATCAGGCTCTGGGCACCAAGAAATTACTGGACTGCTGAGAAATCTACACAGGAGCCCAGTCTGTGAAGGCAAAGCCGTTCTACAGGAAATCATCGTTAAGCCTGTAATAACTACAGCATTAGTGACGCTTCCTCTTCAGCTCTTACTGCGCTGGAAGCAAAGCCAGACCAAATTAAGATTACATGTACAAAAGCTCCCAGATCCTTCCCCCCACCCCGTATCACCCCCACCCCAAAAAAGGTAGCATTCTGGCTATACACATTCCAAGTAGCTAGTCTTTATTAGAGTGTTCAGTCTGCCCAGCTATTACAGTTTTGTCACAAAAACAACAAAAAAAACACATTAGTAAAGATACTCAAGTATGTTAGCCTTGGAGGAAGCACCAGGAAGTCACAGCGTTCCCAGAGCAACATATCTCGGAAATGCCGGTTTGCTTTCTCACCTCTCCAACCATGCAGAGTTAAACTGAGATGATGTTCGATGAGAACGGGCTTTGCAGACCAGGCATCTCAGTGAAGGACTGTTTGTGCTCTAGACCCAACAACTTCAAAGTCATGTTTGACTAAGATAACCAAGCCCTCCACATACAAGAGGGTTTGTTTGGAGAAGACTTTTTCCTAAGGCCAACCGACTTTTGCACAAACCCCCACAGGTTCCTTTTTCTAACTAGGAATGAATTCAAAATGCTGTCGTGCACATGTGGAATCACATAGGTGGAAATAGGCTGCTTTTGAAGACAGGACCTGCCCAAGGGCAGAGGGAAGATTTCTGGCCACAGGAGGCTGGGGTCTGGCAAGGTAGAGTCCAAAAATTTCACTATGAAGAGTACAGGCTCCAGTCCCCATCACAGCAACCGCTAGAGATGACTGACTAGTTGACCAGTTGGTTTGTGCTTCAAGGACAAGCCTCATCTTCCCAGACAACTCAGCTGGCCCCTGGCTTTGTGCATTAAAACCACATTGCATTCCAAAAAAAAAAAAAAAAAGGCAGCATTTCAAATTCCCCTAGAAAATAGTTATGTACAGTAGCCTAGGGCAGGTTCCTGGACAGATCTTTGCCATATTGTTTATGTACATCATGACTTTTTGGCACTGCAGACTCAAGAGCTTTAAGTAAATTCACATGTAGGTCCCTGCTGCCTTTTCTCCAGAAAGCTCAGCACAGCATTCGCCTCCATGCACCTTCCCCATCCGGCTCAGAGTCCCCTGTTTGAGGCATTTACATGTAGCTGTTCATCTAAAGCCCACCTCTGTTTATGCAACTCAGCTTTGACAGCTACTTGCTACAGCTGGTCCTTCACAGGCAGCAAGCCATGCCAAAAACCTCAACAACACGTAACCTGCAGCCCCCTTCTTGCTTCAGCGAGGTTACTAGAAATGATCTTACGACCCTCCCCTCGCCCAACTGAGATCTCTTGAGACATCCCCTCCCCCTCAAGCTCTTGGGATGTCAACCCCTGCAAGAAAAAAATTATAAGGTTTACAGTACAGTTGTGTTTATATCGTTACAGGCACTTATACAGGATTCTTTGGTCCTTCAAAGGAATTAGCCACTCTGGCTTCTATCTTCAGAAACCATAAGTCTGCACACTCATAACACCTGCACTTAAAAAAAAGAAATCAGATCTATTTCAGGGCAGTGCAGCTCTACCTTACTGTAATTCTACAATCTCCCCTCACACACACCCACCCTCCCCTGTTGCCTACAGAATTCAATAAGCAATCAAGTCTTCCTGTAAACGTCCAAGTCATCTAGTTTCCATAACACTGCACATCCAATCACAGTGTACAGCAGACAGGCCTCATTCCCCAAATCCCAGGAACAAGACACTGGAGTGAGAGTCCAAGAAGTTTCCTTTTGTTGCAATTCTGGGAAGGTTCCCCTACCCACCCCACTCCTCAAGGCAAGAAAATACCTTGGAGGACAGACCCTGAAGTTTGTCCTGGCTCAGTTACAGGGAAGCCACGTGGGGTAGGACTGATTGCAAGGCAGGAAGGGCTGCACATGGGTGACATAGTAGTTGAAGTTTATTTCACTGACATAGGGAGCTGGCTGGTAGAAGCAGGTAACATTTGTGACCGTGGGGATGATGTTCTGCTCAGCCAAGACTCTCACAGCCAGCATGGCAATGAGGTTCAGGGTCTGCCTCCTCTCGTGTCCCATGAGGCAGACTGTACTCTCATTGACCACCCTGTGAAGGGTCATCAAATAGTCATATCTTTTGCTCTCCATCCCAACAAAGTGGCTCTGAAGGTAGCACTCTAGCTTCCTCTGCTGTTCACCAATGTCAGAGAAGTCTATGAAAAACCTGGAGCACATGTATCTCTGTAGCGCCTTCATATCCACTTCGGATTTGGGCTTAAATCCCCTCACCAAGAGGTTGCAGTATTTCAGAAGCCCCCCACCTCTGATCTCCTCAGGGTTCCTCGTGGCAATGACCCTGTTGCGGAGATGGTCCATGGCCTCCTCAAAGTCCCCGTACATGCTTTCCCCCGTGACCGTGGGGTGGAAGCTTTCCGCCATGGGGTTCTCTGAGCACTCCCCAAACAGCAAGAGCGAATCCAGGATGATCTGGAAGGAATCCACGCTGAACTCAAATTGCCGCCTGAGGGAGTCCACGAATTTGAGCTCCACGTTCTTCCCGCTGTTGTTGGACAGCGATATAAGGCTCCAGCGGTCGGTCTCGTTGCACACTTTCACCAGCTTCTGCACATAGGCCTCTTTCAGAGTCATCGGGGTGATCTTGTCTTTGTTGACACCTTCTGGGAGGAAGTCAAGAAGGCAATCCATGACCACATCCTTGACAAGCTGGAAGACGTCTTCGGTCTTCAGATCCACACCAAAGATGAGATCTAGGTCTTTGTACCCCAAGCCACTGTCCTGGTGGAGAACATGGCTAGCTGCAGAGCCATTCAACCTCACATTGTGGACTGCAATTCCTTTCTTCTCCAGACGGCTACGGACAACCTGAGACATGAAGAGAGTCTTAATGTGAGAGGCAAAACAGCATTCACAGAAGAGACAGGTTACAGCAGCAGGATTCACTCCCCACGCTCATATGGGTCACTCCAGTACAAAACCAGTGAAAAAAAGAAAGCTAATCCATTACAAAGACGTCACCCTTTGGAAAGCCCCCAGTCTCATTTACTTGCTCCTTTGCATTACGGGGTTCTTGCTGCACACCAGCAGCCAGTTTCCGCTCCCAGCAGAGCTGTTTGCTCTTCCCCTCACCAGGATTTGAGGGGCTCCTTCACCCCCTCCTCCTGGCTTACACAGGGCAGATGCAGAGCCATTCTAGTGTGTTGTCTTAAGACTGCCTGATCCAAAGAAGCCCCATTAAATAAAAGGCAGCAGTAGTTTGCAGCAGTCCCTGTTGATTTAATCAGGGTGGCTCACTCATTTGAACCATCCCCTTTGCCTGTCAAGATCCATTAAAAGCAAATCAAGATGCCAGACTGCTCAAAAGCCTGAGCCAGGCACATCCAAGTTCATGTCCTAACTAGTAAGTGTATCCTAACAATTTCCAGTGTGTCAGAGCTTTGTGCTGAACTTGGCATATTATCAAGCACAAGAGCTTTCATCTTAGGGGTGTTACTTCAGTGATTTTAATGTTGCCTGCTCAGTCCTGACACACCCACCGGTACCTCCAAAGCTTTGTTCACTTAGTATGAAGCTGAATCACTTGCCCGATTACTTAACACACAGGAGGCTAAAATAACCTTAAGACCATAAAATAAATATTCGGGGCATCAGTTTGTAATTTGAGTTTAACTGAGCTCAAAGATCTCAGGGAGATTAAGTTAACATCTTCCACCAGAAGCTCAGCCTGTCCCTCCTCCTGCTTTCACACGTCTCTAGCTCTCATAAAAGAGCCTGAAAGTCTGAGCAAGGCAGCCTGATCATCTGGTGTTTGAAGCAAGGTTGAAAAAGCCAAACCTTGGGGTCCAAAAGGACAAGTTATAGGACTACAAGTGAGCCTGACTGAGCTACTCAGTCCTGGGATGCTGCCCTAGTTCAAAAGGGGTCCCCCAAAACACAAAATCACAGAAGGGCTGAAGCTGCTCCTCTGATGACAGGGCCCTGTCCTGATCAGGCAGCTCTCAGAGCAGCCTTGCAGTGAGACAGAAGTAAAGCTGTCCCCCTCCACAAACTCTTAGATGAAATGCTACATACAAAGGTGAAGGACTCAAACACACTCTCTTCCATGTCACAGTCCACTCATTGACAAAGCCAAGATAGGCCACTGACCCTGAGGTGCCCTTGCAAACGCAAGATATTTTGGTACAACTGCAGAAATGTTTTCAAACTTGTTAAATCATAAGCTCAGGAGTTTGTTAAATCTCATGATGCAGCTTCTTTGCTGCTGTTTCTCAATTGCTCCCTGACACCAGCAGTTGCTGCTCAAACTAGAAGGGTGCCTGGGCTCTTTGCCAAACAAATGGTGACAGTCACATGCCAGGCAACAGTTAACCAGGGAGCTATTCACCATCGGAAATCCCAAGCCCCCATCAGAACATCCAAGCCAGCCATGAACGTACATGTTTTCAACTGCACATGTGCAGCTAGACAGAAAATTCGGTTTTCAGAACAAGACATTGGTTTATTCCCACATAGAGAGCAAGGCTATCCAAGGGCTAATCCAGAGGAGCTTCAAGTGGGAGGTCACAGCAGAGTTACTGCCAACTGAGCAGTCAGTACAGCCTATTAGGCTGAAGTTACTCGCACAAGGTGCAGCTCTGTGCAGCATTACTTGGGGAAGTAAGAGTTTTAAGCTACCAGACTTACATGAAACAGGATACAGGTCACAGAGTCAGGACTACAGTTCGGATAAGATTGCATTCCCAGATCAATTGCACAGCCATGTCCAAGAACATCTACTTAATCCCATTTGGGGCTTGGCTCAGGAACTACAGGCTTTTGGGTCATAAGCTTCAGGCTCGTAACCCCATAACTGAAGCTACCCAAGTCCTGGGCTGCCAGGCCCTGCCCAGGCAAGCAGCAACTGTTTGCAAGAGGTAACAGCACCAACCCCTTGAGCCCTTTCCCCACTTTCTTGACCCGCTTGGGTCAAGAAGCTCTAGAGTGACAATCTTGCTTCTTAGCCAGGGTGTCCTCTGTGCAGGCACTCCAGGGCCCATGAGCACACAGCAGCCTTTACCCAACTAGTCTCAACCTGAAACACACCTGAGGTCAACTCCCCAGCTGCAGCTAGTGGGGTCAGGAATGCGTTTTCCCCAGAGGGGCAGATATTTGAAGGGTTAGGCAGCTACTGACCTGCTTCCCAAAACAGCACCGCACGCCACGCGCGGTTCACGTAATTGACTCCAATGGCCAGGAACCACCAAAAAACAACAAAAACACACACAACCTGCACCCAGCCATCTCCCCGCTCTGACAGCAGCAGCAGCGCATGGCTGACCAGCCAAGTCACTGCCTTTCGGGTTACTCGTTTCACATTAGTCACACCAAAACATAGGGTCTGCCAGCGCGGCTGGGCAGAATTACAGTCCCAAGTATTTGGTGTTTGAAGTTGCTAGTGGCAACATCCTTTTCAGCAGCTTCCACACCAGGTCTTTTTGGCTTCGCCAGAGCAGTGCTGGGTGATGGAAGATGTGACTTGCACTGTGCCCAGCTTGCCAGCATTTCGCCACCCTATTAAAACCCAGCTGCAGCCACCTAACAGCAGCACTCCTTTTGCCTGGCATTTCATTAAGGCTCTGGAAGTGCAAACAGCTGATATTTAGCACTTCAACATCCCATAAACATAGTAGGAACTCTAGGAATCTGAAACCAGCCGAAGCTTTCATACAAAGCAGAGTCTTTCAAACACCATCCAATTATTTTCCCAAACTCAAGCTGGAATATTTCTCAAGCAGGCAAAGCTTCCACAAAACCCCAGCACTCGGCTACTTGTGAAAGGCAGCTCGGTCCTGGGCTGGCAAACAGCCTTTTTAATTAGAAGCCAACATGCCTGATTTTACATTTGATGAGTCACGACTGAGGAATGAAGTTGCCTCCCAACCATGAATATGCATCAGCTTATTTGAGCTACACTGTCAGTTTAATATTAAACATCATTATTACTTTATGGTTAAGCTAGCAGGAACACTCGAGCACCATCAGGCCCAGCGGAGGACACAGCTGGATCGACAAGAACCAGACGACACTGACATTCAAGCTGGTGTTTAAATCATGAGGTGGATTTTAAAAGGGATGCACTTCCAGCAGGAGGGGGGCATTTCATGGAAGGGCATCCAAGGCTTAAAAAATAAAATAGAATATGCACAATTCTGGGCCAGGCATTAACATTTTGCAGCCGGGCCAGCCCAGGAGCGGTGGGATGAGGGTGAAACGGGGGCAGCTCAAAGGCGGCCTGGAGCACAGGGCAGTATTTTAAGCACGACGGCCGTTTTTTGGCCCCGCAGGACCAACCGTTTCCCCGCAGAGCCCCCCAGCAGCGGGGCCGCGGCGCAGGCCGGGCCGGCGGCTGGCGGGGGGCCAGGCGGGCCGGATATCACCGCCTCAGCGCTTTTATTTTCTGCCCAACGATCCTCGGGCCCCGCAGGGGGCAGCGGGGCAGAGTCCAACCCGTCCCCCCCGCCCGCTCCCGCCTCAAGGCCCGGCCTCACCTGCACGATCGTGCGCGGCCGCACCGAGAGCGTGGGGAAGTTCCCGCGGCCGTGGATGGGCACGGCCTCGCCCAGGATCTGGTCGAGCCGCTGCACCTGCTGCCACGTGAGGACGCTGAAGCGGCCGCCGCCGCCGTCGTCACGTTGCTCCGAGCCGCCGGTCCCGGGCGCCGCCGCCGCCAGCATCGTCCCCCCCCGCCCCGCTGCCTGGGTAACGCGGCCGAAAGAGAAGCCTGAGCTTCCCGAGGCGGGACTTTGAGCGGGAAAAAAAACAAAAAAAAAAAGTGGGGGGGAGGAAACCCGAGGGGGTGTTTCGGGCGGGGGGGAGGGGAAGGGGCCCCGCGGCCGGTGCCCGCAGGGGACGCTGCAGCGGAGCCGCCTCACCCCGCCCACCGCCACCGGCTGCGCCGAGCAGTGCGCTCCCTCGCGCCCTGGCGCCGTCTTATATAGGCGCCCGGCCGCACCCCCATTGGCCCGGCCCCTTGGCCAATCGCCGACGAGCGCCGCCGCCGCTCCGGCGCTCTCGTTGGCCGCAGGTGAAGGCTCGTATCCAATGGGGGGAAGAGGGCGGGGAAGAAGGCGGGCTGAAGAGCGGAGTGGGCGGGGAAATGCGGCGCGGCCACGCCCCCTGCCTCTGGGAATCCCTGCGGTGATTGGTCGGGAGTGGGATGAGGATTTAAAGGCGCAGCCGCCGCGGAGGCCTTGGGGACCCCCCAGCCCGGTGTCCCGTAGCCCCGCGGCCCCCGCCCGGCACCCCGCGGCCGGTGCTGCCCCCTCGCTCAAACACAGCCACGCTTTTTGGGGCAAATCCTCAAATCTGCAGATCATCCCCCAGGTGGGGGCATCGCAGGGGTCGTTTTTGTCTTTGCAGGGACGCCCCGTGCTCGGGACGGGGGCGCCTTCCTTGCAGAACCGCAGCGGGAGAAGCTGCAGCTTTTTCGCTTTTTCTCGATGGAGAAATCGCGACTTTCTTTGCCAGGGCGATGCCAAGGCGGGCGCCGGCCCCGTCGGGCCCTGGCGCGTGGCTGCGCCCGGGGCCAAGCCCTGGGAGAACGGGGGCGGCCGGAAGGAGGGAAGCGCCGCGGGAAAGTGAAATTCCAAGGAACTCCATGCGAAAGAAAATAATCAAATGGAGAAACGAGCGGGGCAGGCGCCTCTCCTTGCGAAACGCCTTTGGTTGCCCGGGCGGGAGAGTGCGGCTGGGAAGGGTTTCCCAAGAGGCCGGGGCGGTTGGGAAAGCAGGAGGGCGCTGGGCTCCTGAGCCTGGATTGGGAAGGGAGCCAGGGCGCAGGTGTCTCCTGCCGGCAGCACCGAGCGCGCCGAGGAAGACTCTGGCGGGGTGAGGAAGGCTCCCATTAAAAAGGGCGGCCGGGCTCCGGCTGGACCGGCCGGGCGGCTCGTTAGCTTCCGTCACCTAACGAGCGCCTCGGAGAGGCGCTGGGGACGGATCCACGGCCGCTTCCTCCCGGCTCAGCCGGCCGCCCCTGGCTTCCTTCGTTTGTTTTGCCGGCAATTAAGCCATAATGGTGGTGGCGGGCGGAGGATGCGGGTGCAGCGGCGCTGCGGAGCCCCCGCGGAGCCCCCGCGGAGCCCCGGGGCTCCCATCCCTCGTCCCTTGGGAACTGCGGCCTCGTGGTGTGGCCAGGCACTGGCGTCCCCGTTCACTGGCCGCCCTGCGCACACCTTGCTCATCCTGGACGTGCGCTGGCCACACGCGGTACTTGCACCTGTGCACGCACTGGCCATCGCCGTGCACTTGCACCGCTGTCCCGTGCACGGTGCCACCGTCCCCGTGCCCGCCGTGCCGCTGTCCCGTGCACGGTGCCACCGTCCCCGTGCCCGCCGCCCAGCACCGCTATGGATTTCACGGTGGAGCCCTTCGTCCCGGCTCGCTTGCGTGCAGAACCTCCCTCGGCAAATGAACCTCCCGGTTGTCCCCCTGTCCTGTCCCCTCAAAGGGCTGCTGGGGACCTTCCCTGTGGTGCCACCAGCACATGGGCCTCCTCCGGCCGGGAGCTGCTGCAAAGCTGGAGCCCTTCCCTAGGGGCTTCCTTCCCTCTCCCAAATGGCGGCAATATCTGGGATTGGCAGCAATTCCCTCGTGCAGCGCAGCGGAGCTGGAAGGCACTTTGGTAAGCCTGGGATGTGCCGGAGACCCCATGGCACAGCTGAGCCGAGCTGGAGCTGTGGCCAAGCGCAGAGAAAACCAGAAACCTGGGAAACTAAGAAGCGGACTCGGATTTTGGACCTTCGGACAGGGCTCTCTGCGAAGGCAGCAAGGACCATTCCCAAAAGGGCAAAGTCCCCGCGGGGCCTGAGCGGCTCCATCTGCCTCCTGGGAAGGATGATCCCTGGTGCCGGCCCCGGCGCCGGCCTCCACACCGGTGCTGGGAGCCACCAAGCTTGGGGGCGCGGGATGAAAGGCACCGCCGCGACACAGGGTGTCATTACCGCGGCTGACGCAGGGCTGTGGAACGGCAGCGTCACCTCCCTGGGGCGGCTGCAAAATGTCACCGGGCTCCGCAGCGTGACGGGGCCCGCGGGCCACAGCCCACCAGGATTTGCATCCGCGATGCACGAGGAGCGACCGGTCCAGGAAGCGCCCCTGGCCCTTGGCTTTTTGGGCAGCAAAACGGGCAGTGGGTGGCCACAGGTGACTGCGGGGCCTGTGCTCGGCTGGCCATGGAGCTGCGGGAATGAGCCGCGATTCCCAGGGCTTTGCCTTTCCTCCAGCCCGGCAGCAGCCGCAGGAGGGACGCGGAGGCCGCCGCGGCCCCGGCCCGGGCGCGCTCTTTGTCACCGGTGCCGGCCCCGCACCACGGCGATGATGAGTCTGGCCTTGTTAAGAAAAATTACTCATGCCTTGGGAGAGAAACCAGAATATCCTGGAAATGCCTTTGTTTGGCGGCTTCTCACATTAAAGGAATGGGCAAAGCCGAGAGGGCGGCCGCACGTGCTGCTCCGCCGCATGTGCGACGGGCACGATGTTCCGGCAGCACCGAATCCCACAGCTCATATCCCGCAGCCCCCGTGGCTGGGGTGACCTGCTGGCCGAGAGGCCCCAAGTCCCATAGAGGGGGGGTCACGCTGGCTGCCCAGCTCATCCCAGCGCATGGGGCAAATCCCAGCCTGGAGACTCCACCGATCCCGGGTATTTTAAGCGTGTGAGCAAGGCCGGCCGTGACGCGCGCGCTGGATTTTCGGCGCCTGAGTCACCGCCTGCTTGCGGCAGAGCTGCAGTTTGCAGCGAAGGAACATGCTCGGGTGCGAGTGGCCACGAGGGCGGCACAGCCGGGGGACCTGCCCCAAACACCCTCCTTTCTCCCCAAAATTCAAAACGAGGAATGTTGGGAAGGCAAGTTTGGAGAGCTGCCCGGCTCGGAGGAGGTTCCTGATGGTGCTCTGGACACCCGGGCATCGGGATCCTCCCTGTACCCGCAAGCGATGGCCAAGCCCCAGCTGCAGGGTTTGGACACCTGACCGGCCAGAGAAAAACCCGCTAAAAATTAACATTAATTTATTAGAATATTCATGAAAAAAAAAACAAGATTCTCTTTACATGTGTTTTTTTTTTTTGTTTTGTTTTTTTCCTTTTTTAAACAAGAGAATTTTCATTGCTTTTTTTTGTTTGTTTGTTTTCCCCTCCTGGAGACAGCACGGGTGCACAGAGCGAGCAGCGGCAGGGACGGTGCCGCGGGACAAGGCACGGCGCAGCGGGGTCGCGCCGGAGCGCGACGCTCTGGAGAGGGGCTGCAAGGCACCGAACCGCCCGGTGCTCCCTCCCGGCCAAGCCGCCGGGCTCCGGCTCTTTCCAAGCTGAAGACCCCGTCTGTCCCCTCCGAGGGGACCCTTGGCTCTTCCCAAGCTCTTTTAGGGGAGAGGTAAGGAAAAAAAAAAAACACACGGAGTAAAAAACCCAAATACAATCATCTGCAGGCTGTGGCCCCCTGGACATCCGACTCGGTGGCGGTCTTTGGTTAAGGAGCACCCGGTGCTTTTGGCATTCCCTGCCCCGGGAAGCGCAGGGCACAGGCGGGCACGGGGCAGAGGCCGAGCAGCCCCCGTGGCCGGGTGGTCCAGGAGGGACAGAGCGGCCTGGAGGGGCCACTGAAGCGCGGGGGCACCTGCGCCCCCCTGCATGGCTATAGATACTTATTGAACAAGACCCAGCGTGAAATGCAGTGCTGGAGGAGACATTCCCGGGCTGGTGGAGACGTTCCCGGCTGCGGCACAGGAGCATCTGTGGGGGCCCCGGCAGGGCCCCGGGTGAGGTGGTCTGTGCTTGGGTCCCGGGGCAGAGGTGGCTCCCGGCTCCGAGCGCTCTGCTCCCGAACAAGGCAGGCTTTGGAGTGGCGGCGCGGTGTCCCCGGAGCGGTGACTGTCCATCCCGCCCTGGCCGGGGCTCACGGCTTGCTGGGCAGAGCTGTCCTGGCAGTCCCTGCCCATCCAGGATGGTCTCCCCTTCCCAAACCCGGGGCGTGGAGTGATGGAGGAACCCAAAAAAGGGAGGGGGGGAAAGAAAGAAGAACGAATGAAGAAAGAGGCTCCATACGTGGGCGAGCGCGGCTCTGCGTGGCTGCTACTGCCCCTTGGGGATGAAGGGCTCCCCTTCCTCCGGCTCCGGCTCTGGCCGCGGCCCTGGGTCACTCAGGCACCGCAGCATCCGCTGGTTGCTGGGGCTGTCGCTGGTGCCCGGCGTGAAGACGTCGTCGGTGCCCGGCGATGACGGCTCCTTCGGGCGCATCACTAGCCCTTCCTCATCCTCCTCGGGCGAGGACGAGACATGGCTGGAGCCCTTCAGCTCCTCATTCGCCAGGTCCACGGACTCGGGGGACTGTGGCGAGGCCGGGTCGATGGTGATGATGGGCAGGTTCTCTGAGTCCGCCTTGGGCTCGTAGGCAAGGGGATCTGGGGGAGGGGACGTCAGAGAGGCAGGGGCCGGCACAGAGCAAACCCATAAGCCGGGGGGCTCCGGCAGGGAAGCGGGAGCTGCCCAGCAGATGTTTCGAGTCTCCAATTTCCTGCGGTTTCTCTGGCCTCCACTGCCTCTTTGGAAAAACGCAGGGTAATCCAGCCCCGGACACGCGGTTTACAAGGACCAAAGCTGCCCTCTGCCGACTGATCACTGACCTGGCACGCGCCAGCACAGCGCCGCATTCCCGATCCCAGCAAGCAGGATGTGCCCAGATCCCAACCTCCCTCCCGACTTCATGGTGCAAATCCGACAGCTCGGTCCCTCCGTACCTGAGCCAATGCGAGCGCGGGACATGGTGGGCGAATCAACCTTGTGAGCTGGCACCGTCAGGTAGTTGTTCATCTGCAATCGGAGCACAGGGAGGGCGGCATGAGGATGCTCCATGCCTGGAATCGCCCCCAGGCCAGGGAAGCAGCAGCCACAGGATCCAGACAACTCATGCACGTGTCTTCCCTGCCCTGACACCGAGTCCCTACCACCATCTGAGCCCCGGGTCCCCTCCGCGGGCAGGACATCGACACCCATCCCTGCCTGCCCCTGCTCTGGAGTCCCCTTGGCACCTTTTGCTCCATCTGTCGGACCTTCTGCCTCCGCAAGAGCATCTGGTTCCAGGCTTCCTCGTAGGGGTCGGCCACCAGTGTATGCCGGTTGTAGGATCGCAGCTGGGAAGGGCCCCGGGAAAAGGAGACCGGGGTTAAAAAACACACAGAAAGGCATGGGAAGATTGCAGCGCTGTTTCCCTCGGAGACGGGACACTGCTGGGGGTGCTGCAGCCACCAGCGGGCTCGGCACACCTGGGCTCGCCTCGGACCTCCCCCTTCCCTAGGCCATCCCTCGCCACCCCAACGCAGCAAAGCCCGTGGAGAGGCAGAATCTGCCACTCTCTGAGCCCACCAGACATGTCTGCAGTTTGATGGGAGGGGGCCTGAGCTCAGCAGAGATGTCCCCATGTCCCCAGAGAGCCCCCCAGAGCACAGGATTGCAGTCCAGGAGTCAGAGGCCCCAGTTACAGGCAAGAGCAGAGTGGACACCCAGGCAGAGACAGCAGAGTTTCAGTGCCGGGGAAGGGGAGAGGACACGCACAGCACAGTGGCCCGGTGCTGCGGGACACTTTACCCTCTGCCTGGTTTTCTGCAGGTTGTTGCGAAGGATTTTCCGGATCTCCTCCTCCTTGTCCTTGGACAGGGCTGGCAGGGCGCGCTCCACAGGGAGGATCTTGGGCTGGATGTTCCTGCACAGATAGAGCAGAGTCGTCATCACGCGCGCAGCCAAACGGCAGTAAGCACGGAGCATCCCGTTGGGAGTGGGACAGGGAGCTGTTTGGAAGCACATCGTGGGCAGAGGCCAGGGAACTCACTGCATGGAGACTGTGGAGACGGCTGAGGGGATCTTGGCTATGCCTCCGCTCTCCACCATCTCGATCGCCTGCTTCATCTCCATCTTGTGATAGAAAGCGATGAGCTGGGGCTCCTTGGAGCGCTCTCCCGCAATCAGGCACTTCTTCACATACTTCTTGTTGAAGCGGTTCAGCCTTCCCAAGGACATGGCAGAAAGGAGGGAGAGGTGATAGGTGAGACCCCTCTCTGCCCCGGCACCCTGTACCCCTCGTCGGGATGAGCCCAGACCACCAGGAGACCATTCCCCCCAAGCCCAGGGTCAATAACGGATGGTCCTAAATTCCTGCAGGTCTCACAGAGAGCAGCTGCCGGCGGCCCATTGCCGTGAACCAAGCGGTGCAGCCTCCATCACGCCCAACCCAGGGCCGCGATTCCTTCGGGGGAGCGCACGGGGCTGGGACAAGCTGGGGGGATGCGCCGAGGACGCTACCAGGCAGCAGTTCCAATCCTCCCCCATCCCACTCAGGAGGTCCCATCACAAAAGCTCTGCGCTCACTTGTCTTTCCAGTGGTGATGGCCGTAGTGACCACAGATATCCTCGATCCCGGTCAGGAGGTGATCCAAGAACTGCAAGAGAAAACGCAGGGCAGCGGTGGCTCGCAGGGCCACCAGCCGCCCTCGTGCTGCCACGCTGGGTGACGGTGCCCGAGGGTGTGAGCTCAGGGCTGCGGGTCCAGGACGGGCCTCGGGAGGGCGGCACGCTCCTCTGCGGCCGGGCACCGCGCTACCAGGCATACAGGAGCTCTGGGGCGGAGCAGGCACCAGACGACACGGACCGGGGAGAGCCCTCGCTCTGTCCCCGCTTACCTTGGCACTGACTTAGGGGCAGCTCCCGCTCTGTAAAGCTGCCCGGTTACAGCGGCAGAGGTGGCCAGAAGCCGAGAGAAGAGGGCTAAGGCGGCGAAGCGCAGCGCGCGGCAAGGGCGCGCCGGGCACAGCGCGTTACCTGTGTGTGGATCTCTTCGTTGATGGAGCGCTTTGACTCTTGCTTCTTCTTCACCGCGAGCAAGTCCACCAAGGGCCGGATGGTCATGCCCTAGGGAATGGGAACGACCAGGGCAAATCAGACCTCTTCCCTCTGCAGAGGTTAAAGTGCAAAGGCAGGAGCAGCCATGCAGGGCTCCGTTTTGCCGGTGCCACCCGCCAGAGGATCTGAAGAGCTTTGCCAGACTAGAGGGGGGATAGCAACAGGGTCAAGGATGGAGGTTGGGGACATGCTTCTTGCTGTCCGTACGGACGGGCTACCCACAGGACATCCCCTTCCCATTTGCATAGCGGTGTGCCACCAACCTGCACGAAGACGGTGAAGAAGATGACAGTGATGATGGCGGTGAGGAACATGTCCCTCATGTTGAAATGCTCATAGTCCAGGAGGTAGCAGAGGGAGAAGGCAATGGCTCCCCGCAGGCCCCCGTAGGCGATGATGAACTGGTCCTTGGGCGTCAGCTTCACAATTCGGAACTTGTTGATGAACCAGGTGAGGCCCAGGACACCTGCGGGAATGGGGAGGTGGCCTCGGGTGAGTGGATGTTGGATGACCCAAAGAGACCCGGGGCACTGCCATAGCCTCAGGGCCATGGCCACCCCATGGGTGCCCCACTGCCAGCTTCAGTCAGCAGTTTCACCAGCTTCAGGCCCACAAGAGAGGCCACATCCAGCTGCTCTGAAGTTGTGCCTGGCACAAACTTGGTTTCACCCTGTTCTCTCCACAAGGAGAGAACATGGAAGAGCAGTGTCCACCCAGGCAATCCCAGTCCCACCTGGGACAGGCTCTCCAGCAAGGTGGACTCAGGCCTTGCCCCAGGTTGGCACCTCACCTAAAACCCTTGCGATAAGGCAGAAGAGCAGCGTGCTGAGGACAAAGGTCCAGTTCCAGTAGTGGTGGCCGGCCACAGTGGAGACACCCAGGAAGATGAAGATGAGGGTCTCACTCACGCTGCTCCACATCTTGAGGAAATATTTGATGGTGGTATGGGACTTGTGGGAGATGTTGGCTTCTACGTAGGGCCGCATGACCACACCGGAGGCGATGAGCCTGGAAGCGAGGTTGGGGCACTCAGCAGCTATGGGGACTGCCGCAACAATGGGCCCCAGAGCAGCACTTCATGTTCTTGTACCAAAGCCCAGAGCAGGGCAGGGCTTTTGAGGCATCTGCAATTAGGCAGGGGCTCCAGGGAAGGCAAAAAGGGCTTCTCCTTCCCCGTGGCAGCGTAGGGGTGCGTTTTGGAGCCAGGCAGCCTACAACCATGGTGGTTTTGAGAGCTCAGCAGGCCCTGGCCGCTACCTGGGACCAAAGAATGGGAAACAGGCAGCCAGTGCTGCAGGATCTGCAGGACAGCTCAACAGAGATGTTTTCCTCATCTACCTTCCTGCATATCCCAAACACATCCCTGGCCCTCACTGAGGTTGTGCTGACCACAGTGGGGCAGCAATGATGCAATTATAGTGAGATAAATGGCTTATCCCAGCCTGCCCTGGGGACATGAGGGCCGGGCGTCTGCAAAGGGGCTGCCCTTGCGTTGTCAACCCAGCCAGGGCAACAGCCACCATCCTAGAGGCCACCGGGGTGGAGATGGCACTTACTGCAGGGCTGAGCCCCGTTTGGGGCAAAGGCACTCGCTGAGCACCTCCTGTCACTCGAGGCCAACTCACGCCATGATGCCGGAGAGGTGGAAGAGCTCCGCGGAGAGATAGGCCATGTAGCTGTAGAGGAAGACGAAGAGGGGCTCGATGACTCGGATGTGGGAAGTGAAGCGGGACGTGAAGGCAGCGATCACCCCGTAAATGACGCCCACGAAGACGCCGCCCAGAGACACGACGAAGAAGCTGAGGAAGCCGAGGATGATGTCGATAATGGTCACTTGTTCAAAGGTGGCAAACTCCTCAAAGAGGTGGTAGAGGACCTGGGGGCAGAAGGGAGAGAGGATTTCAACCTGCCCCACCGGCAAGTGGCACCCTCAGCTCAGAAGAGCCCTATTCAATGACCATCCTTGGGCCAGCGGTCGGGGCTCAGCAGGGATGTGTGTGTGCCCTGCTGCAGCAAAGGGACTGATGTGGGTCGCCAGCAGGGCACACACGCATCCCTGCTGAGCCCAGACCGCTGCCCCAGAAAGGGCTTTCGTCAAGGTCACATCCAGCAAGAGACTATTCCTGCTTCCCAATGATCAGTGAGGTCCAGGCTGAGGACACCCGACAGCTACATGCAGGGAAAATCCAACATCTGCCCAGCTCAGCACAGGCAAACCTCTAAGTCGTTTTCTGGCTGGAAGGGCAAACTCATAGGAGGAGCCCATCCTGGGCTGCATCTCCTACCTCCAATACGTTTATTGGGCAGATTTTAGAGGAGAAGCTGATGCAGCAGCGTGAGCAGCGGGGAATTGGTTTCTGAGCCTCCTGCAAGGGACGCTTGTGAGCAGCAAGAGGGCAAGGTGCCAGCTCTCGCCAGGCAGCGCCAGGCCCTGCAAGGGGGACAGACGTGACAGCAGAAGGTAAAAACGTTCCCCAGTGATGGGAGAGGGGACACAGACCCTGCTGACAGCCTCGGGCCAAGAGAGGAGAAAAATCTCGGGGGAAAAGCCCTGCGCTGGAATGGCGCGTTCCTCAGCCCCCTCTGCAGCAGGCTGCGCAGCCGGCTCGGGGACGGACAGATGGGATATGGGAGAAGCGCCAGGAAAAAGCAGTGGGCTAGAAGGAAATGTAGAGGTCAGCACTGCAGAGCGGAGGAGGCCATGCTGTGGCCACGCCGGCACCTGGACACAGAAGTCCCCAAAAGCTCCCTAAAGTCCCTGCAAAGGTATTGCTCCCTGCAACCAGTCCAAAGCCGCAAACCAAGGGCCAGGGAAGTGGATCCCTTTGGCTTCTTCTCTTCTCATCCCTCATCCTGCAGCTGGGGAGGCTGAGAGAGGCAATGCGCAGTCAGGCTCCGCTCGCCGGCCGTGCTCTCGGTCTCCCCAGACGGCCAAGCAAAACCTTAAACCACCCCTGGGGTGTCTCAAGCTGCTATCTTTAGCTCGGCAAAAGGTTAGAGGCGAGCAGAGCTGCCGCGGCTCAGCTGGCAGGTGGCACCGTCCTCGGCTCGGTCTGCACGTGACAGCTGCCAACCGTGGTGCCACCCCCCGGGCCGCTGCTCCCAAGTGAATCCCCGTGTTCACGGCTGATCCCCATCACCCACCCGCTTGCTCTGCCCCACTTACGACCGTGACGGCGTCATTGAGCAGGGACTCGCCGAAGACCAGGATGTGCAGCAGCTCGTTGATGTGGATCTCCTCGAAGACGGCGAGCACGGCCACGGGGTCCACGGCCGAGATGATGCTGCCGAAGAGCAGGTTGGCCAGCAGGCCGATGTGGTTGAGGCCAGTGCCGCCGATCTGGCACACGGCGTACATGAGGCCGCCCAGGAAGAAGGCATTCCAGAGCGTCCCCACCACGGCGAAGATGAGGATGGTGCCCAGGTTCTCCGTGAACTGGCGCAAGGGCAGGAAATAGCCGGCGTCCAAGATGATGGGTGGGAGGAGGAAGAGGAAGAAGATTTCCGACTTGAGGATGGGGGGCTTTTCTCCCACGCCTTTGATGAGGCCGCCGACCAGCAGGCCCACCACGATGAGCAGGCAGCTTTCAGGAACGATGCTGGACACCGAGGGTATCACATGGAAACCTGGAGAGGAGGAGGACAGAGTGAGACAGGCGCTGGCGTGGCCACCAGAGGCTGCTGAAGGGATGAGGACACATCCGCAGGAAGCTCTGCTGCCACCTCCCCACGCCCTCCAAGCTCGTCAGCTCCTTGTGTGCCTCAGTTTCCCTCTTCTTCCCCATGCTCTAACATGGATACCAGTCTCACCACGCTCATGTACCCTGGCACTGCTTATTCACAGGCCAGAAACCACCCAGAGCGGCCCCGGCTTCTGCAAGAGCTCCTGTCTCACCCCAGGTGCCCGACTCCCACCAGAGCCGCCCCGCACCTCTCCGTTACATGTGATGAAAGTCACATCGTCACAGAGCGGGGCTATTCCTTGTGACCAGATCCCTGGCCAAGCACACTGAGCCCCACAGCACATTTGGGGTCTAAATTTTCCTGGCTAATATCCCAGGCGTCCTAATTATTATTCCAAAGTAAGGCACATTTGTTCCCTGGCAAAGGAAGCGGTTTCGTACGAGGAGCCTTGTCTTGGCATTCCTAGCGCCGCGTTCCTCAGCTCCTTCCGGACGGGCAACGCTGCCATCTGCACTTCGCTCTGCGCCGGAACGCGGAGCTCCGCGGCGCGGCCGCTGGCGCCGGCGCCAGCCCTGGGCCGCGCAAGGCTTGGAGCTGCACCCTGCAGCACAGCAGCTTTCGCTGCTAAATCCGTGCCATGGTGAACAAAATGCACACGGGGACAATCAAGTGTCTCTCGCTGTGTCCCCACAGGCCCCAGGATCCCATTAAATGGTGGCGTTTGTGCACTGCTGCGAATTCAGTGTTTCAGAGCCTTTTTGCAGGGGCCTAAAAATACCCTCGCCCGTGCCGCGCGGTGATTACGCCTGCGACGCGGCTGCGTCTCAGCCATTTGCACTGCCCGCTTTGGCTGCTTGGTATTTTTAGCGTGCCGGCAAGCGCATCGGCAGCGAGTGGCGATCCTGCTGCAACAGCTCCTGCTTCTGCGAGCAGGAGCTGGGCAGCCGGAGCAGCGCCCGGAGCGGGAGCCGGGCGGGAGCCGCGCCATGGGGCTCCCCTTTGCGGCGGGCAGGAGGAAGGGCCCTGTGGGCAGAGACCTGCCAAAGGGAGCAGCGAGGGGATGCGCTGATTGCGGCTGCTTAAGTTCACTCCCGCTGCACTTTGCAGGGATGAATCCATTCTTGGCAAGCGGGATGAGCTCGGAAGCCGGACATGCCCAGCAAAGACTCCCAGTGCTCCCTGGTGAGCTGCACCCTGGTGAGCAAAAGGGCAGGAGCTGCGTTTCCGCAAGGTCCCATCGGAAGACCCCTGGCCACGGCAGCGCCGGGGGCAGTGGCCGAGCACGCGGCACCGCTTTGCCCGCGGGGATGCACCCCGTGGGTTCCTGCTGGTTTTTGTGACCCCCCCAAGAGAAAGCAACTCCTTTGAGGCCCCATTTCCCTGCCGAGAGAGACTCTTGACTCCCAAATTACCAGCACAGACCACACACCGTCACCCCCAATTCCTTCCTTTGGGCAGTCCCTCTGCTATCAAAGGCATCAGGCAATATCAGGGCAGCAAAAAGCACGAACTGTTGAGTCACCATCAACCCTGCGAGCTTGAGCAAACAAGGACAAGGAAACCCAGACGTTAACAGTCCTATTAAACCCTCCCCACGCATGTCACACACCCTGCAGGCCGGCTGGCCCAGCAGGACAGGACAGCCGGGTCCCCAGCAAGGCGGGGAGGGAGACCGATCCCCAGGGAAGGCAGGGCTGGCGCGGGCTATGGCAGAACAGAGCTGGGAGCCTGTGGGCATCTCCAGCTGGGCATCAGCGGAAATTGCAGCCTTCACATCAGGGAGGTTCAGCAATGAAAGCTGCTGGAAGGCTGTAAAAGCAAGCGAGTCTGCAAGCAGCCTTCAGCCTCAGGCGCTGCAGGAGACGGGGACGCAGGCTGCAAGCGCTGGCACGGCGCTAGTGCCGATCCCCCTGTTTGGGCTGTGGAGGGTCCGTGCGCGGGCGGCCAGCGGCGTCCGGCTTGTCTGCGCGCGGACCCGGCTGCTGCCGGCTGCAGCGCCAGGGAAATATTTGCTCCCGCTCCAATAGCTTGGGAGAGACTCGGAACTCGGTGCGGTTTTCACCTTCCTTATCAGTCGCTGGGTTAAAGCAGCGCGGACAGGCTGTTACCCAAGCTCCGTCCAGCAGCCAGAACATCCCAATGACTCAAAATCCATTCTATGGGACTGGCACTCGGGAATGGGATAGAGGAGAGGGCTGGGCACCCAGGGCAGCCAGGGACGTGCCAGGGGGAGCGTGCGGCCCTGGATCCCAAGCTGCAGCCTGCGGAGCCTCTCTCGAACCCGCCTCTGGCACCGGGTGCTGGCTACAAAAGGCTGCACATTGCAGCCCCATTTGCAGAACCTCCCAGTCGAATCCGCCAGGACTGTGTCCTACGGCACCCGCGGGGTTGTGGCTGGCTGGCATCCCCCTCTCCCGCTCTGTTGGGACTCCCGTCCCCTCCCGCGGCCGCTCCGCCACAGTAATCCGGCTCCATACGGAGTGGGATCCAAGGTCAGGCTTAGTCAGAGCTCTGGCATTGCTCCCCTCGTGCAAAGACCTCCCCCAAAGCACTACGGAAAGAACATTTTAATTGCCTTTTAATTAAACACTTGAGCATTTACGGGGAGAAGAAGGAGGTGAAGCCTCCGGGTGTAACCCTGGCTTCCCAGGGGAGGGCTGGGAGACGGCCGGGACTCCCATCCCGGCTCCGGGTGTGGGGCCGTGGCCGAAGCTCTGGCACAGCCCAGGCCCTGCTCGTCAGCAGCTCGGGGGGGGACAACATCCCCCATAGCAGCAAGGTGCCGGTGTCGCAGCACCCGTTTCTCACTGCCCTCGTGATGCCGCTCCAGAGTGCAGGATGACTCAGACCCCTAAAAAATCCTGCTGTTGGGAAGGCGAAAAAAAAAAAAACAAAAAAAAACCCACGCTTTATTTCTGCATCAGTCCCTGCTGCAGGGGCTCAGCAGGGTTCAAAGCGAATCCCTTTGCTCCCAGCCTGTGGCCCTGGCTCTCCCGGAGAAGGAGCGGGAGAATCCACCTGCCACCCAGGGGTTAATGTTCCTTCCTTTAATGAGGGATAAAAAAAAAAAAAAACATAGGATGACAGGGAGAAGGAAAACCATTTCACACACTTGGCTTGGCCGCCGCCTGAACCTGATAAACCGAGGCAGGAATGTGGAGAAAGTGGCAGCCAAGGCAGGGAGCCGAGGTGCCGCAAGGAAACTCGGCAGGGACGGGGAAACTGGTGCCATGGGAAGGGCATCGCACCCGTTCCCGACCCTGCCGGAGGCGACGCGCCGGGCTCGCCGGGCTCGGCGCGCTCCTGGTTAAACACTGCACCCCTGCGGCTCCCGCCCGTGCACGGAGCCTCGCAGAGCAGCCAGGCTGCAGCCAGGACGTCCGCAGAGGAATCCGGGTGGTTGCAGAGGAGCAACCCCTCCGCGGGGGTCATCGGAGCAGTAGCAAAGTGGCACCTGGTCCCCCCCGCCAGTCCTCGCACTCGCTGCAGCCGCAGGTGCTGCCGTGGGAGCCCGGGAGCCGCGGGGAGCCAGCGTGCGCAGAGCGGCTGCCCTTCTGAAGGACACTGCAGAGCTGCCTGGAGCAGCCCTACGTGTCTCGGTAGCACCAGGGCCTCCTCCAAAGGCTGTTTTAACCCCTTCGGGTACTGGTCCCGACGGGCCGCATGGGTGCAGGGAGGGATGCAGGGTCCCTGGGTGCAGGAAGGGATGCGGGTGGGCACAGGCAGTTTCCCAAGGGAGCAGGGGGCTCCGCGGAGCCCGGCCACGGGGACGCTTTAATGGATGCAACCCCCATGCTGCAAAGTGCCCCCCAGTCCAACTCTAGAGCAAGCGAGCAGTTGGATGGTCCAGTTGGACCATCTCCCTCCGCTACCGGGAAGCCTGGGGAAGCTGCCGCCTGCGCACATCTCCGTGTGGGGAGACAGGGCAGGGAATTGGGATGTCTTTGCTGGAGTTTTACAGCTTCCCAGGGATGCTGAACACGGCGAGATTCCCCACAGCGGTCCGAAACGTCCTCGCGAAACAGAGCTGCTCCTCAGATCGCCAGTCCCTCGTGTAGCAGGGGCGCCTGCAGGGAGACGGCGACGGGGACACGGGGCTCGAGCCCCAGCTGCCACAGAGCTGCTCCTTCCACCAGCACCAACTTCTCTTTCCCTTAGAAATAACCACAGGGCCACCAGGGAGGGCTGGTGGCTCAGGGCAGGGTCCAAGCCCCGGGATCCCCACAACCTGGCTCAGACACTGCTCTTACTTAGGAGTAAAAGGTAGCGGAGGGTGGAGGACGCGGGACCAGTCCCTGCGCAGGCTGAAGGCACCGCGGATGGAGGAGCAGAAGATGCTGCTGCCAGCTCTCCTGCCACGCCAGTGCCTCGTTAGCTCTCGCTTCAGCAGCCAAAGGGAGCTGGCAGCTACTGCGTCCCCACACCCGCAGGGACATCTGTCCCCGCGCTCCGGGCCGGCTGCCGCTCCGGTGCTTCTGCTCCTCGCTGCCCTGCCCGGCTGCCCTGGGGCTGCACGTGAGGAATGGGCAGAGCTGAAGCCCCCGACCACTTCGGCAACCAGCCCCCAGGGTAAAAACCCACATCACGCTGCTGGTTTTTGGCGGCGGCTTTGTTTTATTGCTTTTACACCCCAAAAGGAGCAGGGCTTTCTCGCCCCAGCGGAGCAGGGGAGCGCTCGGCCCTCGGCCACTGCTGCAATCGGGATGTCTCGATGATGCTTTACCTGCATCTTGGCGCTGCCTCGGAGCACATCTGCCCCGAGAAACGTCGAGACGGAGCGTCGAGCAGCCTGCAGAGACGCAGAGCGAGCGGCCTGCGGCGAGCGCGCGCAGCGAGCCAGGCGCAGCCGGCGCCCGCGCAGGGAGCGCACGTAACGGCCACGTCTCATGGGAAGGGCTGAAAATTGAACTTGCTGGAAGGGAATTAAATAGCTGATGATTTCCACCTAAAAATAGAGCAAAGCCAAAGCTCACATCGCCCTGTAAGGGGAGCTGGTAAAACCACGATACTTAAATTACATCCCTTGCATCTCACAAGCCCCAATGTCACTGCTGCCCTCAACCTGCAACCCTGGCACGGGGTCCCAGCTTTGCCTAAAACACTTTTTGCTTTAGTATCACGGCCAACTCCTTGTCCCTGGGCGGCACGTAATGTCGCTGGACCCACGTTGCTGCTGTGCAGCGGTCACTAGCCATTAAGTCCGTTGCTAGTTGCTGAAGGGAGCACCTTTATTTTCTTTACACGTGACGCTGCTGTCCCCTTTGCCGACAGCCCTTGCTCAAACAGCCGCCCTCTTTTTCCTCTCTTTTGCACAGCAAACAAGCGGCGGTGCACAGTTCCTGTGATAGGGGATCAATAGCTGCCTGGTACGGCCGCCGGCTCCGCGTGTTCAACCTCAACGCCCATGAGCGCACAGGGAGAGCGACCGGCTCAGACCCTGGCGCGGCAGATAAGGGCAGAGGCGATAGCACCGGCTTAACTGGCGCATGAGTCAAAGCCCGAAAGCCGTGGTGCAAAAGGAGACGCTGTCGGGCACCAGCGCACGACAGGTGTTGCAGGGACTTGCACGCCAGCTTTGCACGAAGTGGTTGAAGCAGCATGAACAGGAGGGAGTAAAAGCTGTTGGGGCCCCCGGCACAGCCGCAAGGTGCCAGCCCATCGGGAGCCTCCGGCAACGCGCTGCTTCCCTGGCCGTGCAGCAGGGAAGGGCCCTTTATCCAGGGCAAGGGACTGGGAGTTCCTGCACCTTCTTGGGAAGGACTGAGAGTGTTTCAAGCACAACTGGGCATCCAGGCTCGGCACCTGGAGCCCCTCCGGTGCAGAGCCAGGGGCTGCCGCTCCGTTTGCCCCTTCTGCCGTCTTCCCCGTAAGCCGGGGCCGGAAGGGCCCAGCGAGCTCAGCAAACCACCCGGCTGCCCCCACGTCCTGGCCCCGCACGTTGGAAAAGACGCACTGCTGAAGAGCAAAGGAATCCCGCCGGAACGCGCGGGGAGGACACGGCCTCCGGGCAGCGGGACCAAGCACGGAGCAGGGAGCGGAACTGCTTCCGAGCAGGGAGAGCAGACGCTGCAAAGGGCATGTACCCTCCATTCATCTCTGAAGCACTCAAAAGAAATTAGTGGCTCAACTGGGACTCTTTTACAGAGGCGGTATTAATTTCCTCGCAGCTATAGAGAGGAAATGAGACAAAAGGCATTAAATGGGCTTGCCCAAGCAGGCAGCGTCAGAACTCACAGCTCCTAATTTCCAGCCCTGCATTTAGATAAGGCTTCTCCTTCAAACTAGAGGAAAAGCCAAGGACACACTCAAAGAAAAACAGATATTAAGCAAGATCTGATTGCCAGCTGGAGAAGGAGAAGCCCTCTGCGCCCTGGACTGCTGCCCAATAGCTCAGGAACGTCAAATGGGGAAAAATGGGAGGAAACTGGAGGTGCTGCTGGAGGAGATGCTGCTCCTGCATCTCCTTGCAGGGTCTGGTGAGATGCAGCGTGGCTGGACCCTCGGGTGCCAATGCTCCCACTCGACGAGAGCAAGCGAAACCACCACGTTCTCATTTGGATGAGCTTGGAAAAACTGGCTAGAAACAAGGAAACACTGCAAAACTGAACAAAAAGCTAGAGAGAGGCAACACTGACTTTGCCCCGCTAAGCGCCGGGCATGATCTTAAAAACCTCCAGCCACTGCAGGGTGCCCAGGAGCTCCGAACCCGCCAATTCGGTGCTTACGCTCCTCTTACACATTTCAGGGCCACTCCCTAACCCTAGGCTGGGATTAGCAAACCTGTTTGAAGCCTCCAGGTCTGCTCGGCGCAGGGTTTTGCTAAGGCACCAACGCTACGGCCTTTATCACCTCGTGGCACCGGTTCAGCGGGACACGGAGGCACCGGCACGACAGGGTGAAACATCGCTCCGGGAGCTGCAGCGCTGGGGCTCCGCTCCATCCTTCCCCGTCGGAGCGGTCCATCACAGGCAGGGTTTTCACCAGTGCAGCTCTCTTACCCCTGGGAAATTGTGATAGAGCAAGAGCATCCTCGGCCAGGGTTATAGCCTTGAACTGCATCAGAAAACTTAAAGCAGCTGGAGCTGGGTATTTTGGGAAGGCCTAATAATAAAGGGTCTACAGAAAAGTGCTCAAGGACCAGGGAATAGCTAAACATAACTGCTCACCAGGCTTACTTTTCCCAGATTTCTTCAGCTCTCACAACAGGGGCTGGATGCCACAAATAGCCGGGCGAGGAGTGGTCAAGGCAGCGCTGGCTGCAGCGGTGGGAGCTCTGCAGCAAAACTGCCCGAGTCACGGTCAGCACGGTGCAAAGTTAAACTTTGCTCTCTTTAATGTAAAGATTGAGCATCTCTGGAGTAGGAGTTCTTCAAAACAGCATCCAAATCCAGAGTTTGTATCCAGATAATCCCCAAATGAGACTGCAATTGCTTTTCCAGCCTCTTGCCTTCACACCTGGTGCAGCGTTTAGCAGTTCGTGCTGGGCTCAAAGCCGCAGGACGAGTCAAACCCAAGTCACCCCAGGGCAACCACGCACAACCTCCCCGATGCCAATCGCCCTTCCCAGGAAGGGCAGATTTCCTGTGGGGAGCAAAGGCAGGAAAAACTAACAAAGCTTTTCAGGAAACAACCTGCGAGGCTCCGCTCCGGACAGAGGAAGGAGGCAGCTGCAATATCCCTGATTACTACCGGGCTTTGCAAGGCGAGACAAAGCAGCGCCACGCGCAGCACACGCCGTCCGTGAGCAGAGCGCCAGCACGAGCATCCAGCCGCTCTTCCTGCACCTGCTTTCCATGGATGCTGCCGTGACGCAGTTACACGGGGAGACTGGGATGGCGGAGGCTGCAGAGCCTCCTGGCAGGCACCGTTTCAGCCTCCCCGCGTAACCTTCCAGAGAGGACACGGGCAATGCCCAGTCAGCCCCGCCACTCTCCGTGCCCACTCTTGGAAGCCCATGCACCCCTAAGATAGGCACGGCAGCAGGAAAAGCACTGCCAGAGGAAAACAGGGCACTAGCCTGGCTGTGTCCACCAGCTTTTCTATTTAAAGGTCTTTGTCTGCACAAGCCTGTGGGGTTTGTGCTGTTAAAAACCTGCAGCACCGGGGTGAGAAAACTGCCTTCTCTCCAAATCTGTCATTAAGGTTTAGCATACCGTGACTCCTACAGGCAGGATAAATACAAGCCCTGGAAAAAAAATAATACAAAATTCCTGCTGTAAATCTACAGGAGGGACGATGCGTGGACAAATGCGCCTCTTGCAAGCTTGGTGAAGGGAGAGGAATTATCTCCCTGCTGCCACCCACCATTAAGCGGAATCACAGAGCGGTCCCAGGGGGTTGTTTGCTTTGTGACTTCCATGGCCCATCTGGAGCTGAGGAAGATTGTGTGCTCTGCTGCGCATGAGTCAGTCCCGCGCAACCCAAGCAAACGCATTCGCTCTCTTTTGATTGCAAAAAGAAATCCCTTGCACTCTTCAGCTTTCCACCCACGGATCTCAAACCACTAGATAAACTTCTAAGGAAGCCTTGGTCAGTCCTGTCCCTTAAACCTGGTGGCCTGGGGGACAGATCCAGCGTGCTGGGGAAGGAACCCCAAGCTGCATTGCTGGAGTTGCTCCGTTGCAGCAGTGATCAGATCTTTGCTTGCGATCTTTGCTTTTCTGGCAAACAGTGACGTGTGTGTGCACGTCCGTCCCTACCGATTTTAATTTTGCTTCTTGGTTTGCAGGCAGGAACATGCATCTGTTCTTCTGCCCGGGAAAAGAGCGGGAGAACGACATGCAGCCAGATTCCCATCCCTCCACTAGTGCGCAACTGGAAGATGCTTGGAAATGAGAGAGGGAAGCTCACCATCAACGCACGCGGAAGAGACGGCGTGCGGAACTTCCCGGCAGGCACCGGGAAGCAAGAGGCGTCGCCGCATGAGGAACATGTAGATGAGGCACTTACAGGGACATAGTTTAGCAGACACGGTGCTGGTGGGCTTACAGTTGGACTCGGGGACCTTGAAGGTCTTTTCCAACCATAAAGATTCCATGATTCTTTACTGTGAGGGTGACAGAACCCTGGAACAGGCTGCCCAGAGAGGTTGTAGAGTCTCCTTCTCTGGAGATCTTCCAAACCTGCCTGGATGCGACCAGGCGCCACGTGTTCTGGGTTCTGAAACAGCAGGGTTGCACTAGATGATCTCCAGATGTCCCTTCCAACCTCAGCCATTCTGGGATTCACCGATACCTGGTGCATGTCAAACCATCGCTGTGGGTTCTCCGCTCCTTTACCTGCACTTTGACATTGGCCAATGCAGATTTTACAGGAGGGAGGCCGTTATCAAGCCCCGACCGCCAGCGCCCGCGGCAGGGGGGCTTCGACCGCAGCACCAGACGCGACGGCTCAGGCTTGGCTCTGCAAGGCCGTGTTTTTGCTGACTGTTCCTGATGGATTTCGGTTTTTAGCTGAACAAATTAAGCCTTGGGGAACCACGGGGGTGGGGGAAAAAAGAAGAAATCAAATGTTTACAAGGCGGCTGCAGCAATTCATCCTCATTATCGCTGCTTTTCAAGTTTCCTCCCTCGGTGCCCACGCTCCGCTCGGGAGCAGCCGCCAGAACGATGCTCGCAGAAGAGGCCCCAATCCCGCTGTGCCCCAGGATGGTCTCGGCGGCTCTGATCATCTCCACAGCCTCTAACCAAAACCACGACAAGGCAGGGGAACGGACGTCAGTGAGGGAAAGGGGGGACACTAATGAAATACTCTTTTTCAAACCAAACAAGCTTCTAGTTTATATAACAGAACATTTTGTTGTCTTTCCCTCTTCTCCAAAAGAGGAACTCCATTCCCTCAGCATTGCACATTTACATACTTGTTACCCAAGGAATAACCTCTCCTCGCACCACACAGATTCCCTTCTTCCCGTGCTTTGTCCTCAAACCATCAGTGCTCAATTTAGCCACCCTCCCTGCAGCCTGGGAACTCCCCAACTTCTACAGGACCTCTGGGTCCCCGGAAAGCCCGTGGTGCAGAGGCTGGGCACGCTCGCTACACCTCCTGCAACGCGAAACCAGCACCGATCCAGGCTCTGGCCGCAGCAGGAGGACGGACACCGCTGTGGGTGGCAAAGTCACCAGGCCAGTGGAAGCCACAGCCACAAAACTGTCAGTTTGAATGGACACAGTGGCACCCCAGGGAGGTCCGGGCTGTGATTAGCAGCGCTGCAATTAGGAGACGCTCGGCTTTTCCTCCTCCGTCACCAGCCCGGATTTCGCAGCAGGAACCTTTCACTCTTCCAGCCCTAATTAATCTAATGGTTTTCTTGGATCTCTAGAGGGAACAGTTTGGTTGTTTTCTGCTCAGACACCTGCAATGGGCGGACTAGGGAAAAAGAAAAACACTATAGCAGTTTTCTTTGGAGGTGGCAAGAGAGAGAGGCGAAACTGCAGCTTGTTTTTGGATTGCTCCCCAATAAGGAAGCGGGCATGCAACAAGTCTGCAGGACAAGAGACTTATTTAAATTCATTAGCATGGCAATTTCTACTTTTGTAGTGCCAGCTGCATCAGTTTTTCAAAAATCCTGGTTATTCATCCTCGGCACCCGTGCAGAACAGCCCTGGCTTTGCTGACAAAAACCAGGGGGATGCACACGAGGGCTTGGAGCGATCTCGGCCTTTCCACCGCGTTTCCCTCTGCTTTGCCCAGCTCTTATCGCCCGCTCGCAGGCCCCACCAGCTTCCTCGAGGACGGGGGGACACACAGCTGCTCCCGGAGCTGCCCGGCGTGCTAACGTGGGAGCTGGGCACGGCGCACGCGGGGCCAAGCAGCGCCACATCCCCCTGCACCACATCCCGCGCTCGGCACTTCCTTGCAGGCTCCCCACACGGCTTTACCCAGCCCCACAGTTACACGGGTGGCTTTTCTGCACGCATCGCATCGACCCCAGGCAGCAGCCCTGGGTGCACGGAAAGACCGAGCGCTGCGACAGCGGGGAAAGAAAAAAAAAAAAGGCAGAGCAATGACTCAGGAACTACTACAGGCTCCAGCCGAAACCGGAGCGCTGCACCAGGCAGCGAGCACCCAGCACGCGCCGCGCAGCGAAGGCAGCGTAACAGAGCTCGGCCGCGGTCACTTCCACAGGGATTTAAGAAATAAAGTCCTTAAACCCCCCCGAGCTGCCTGGTGAGGTGGACAAACACGAAGACCTGGAGGCTCTTGGATGCAGAGGAGCCGTTTGGTGCAGGCAGGCGGCGCCGATCCAAGCAGTCTCCTAACGCAGGCCGGAAATCTCGCTCCTGGGCTCTTTGCTTTTTGGAAAACAAGGCCAAAACGCGCTTGGGAGATGAGGGTAACCCTGACACTGTGTGGACTTGGACACCATGACCGTGTCCAAGGTCACGGACGCGCACGTGGGTCACAACAAAGCCCTGAGCACCCAGGCCCAGCCCACGGCCAGCAAAGGGGCTGCGCGCCGTGACCTGCTCCTTACACCCCTGACTCATCCCTTCCCTTTCCAGCAAAGCGGAAACACGTCTGCGGCAGAACCCAAATCACCCTGAACATCTCCTGGAGCCGTTTGAGCCGAAAGGTCAGGGCCGAGTCAGGAAACCAGGACTGTCCCATCGACCCGGGGCTGCAAAGAGGCCAAGGAAGCCCCTGCAAAGCCCCTGCAAACCCTTGCAGACCCCTCGGCAGGTGAGGGGGAGCGGGGCGGATTCGCTGCTCCTGGCAGGAATCTTTGCTCTCGTTTTCCTTTCCCAGTGAAGGGAGCAAAGCCGGGAACCCGGCGAGACCCTCCCCACCAGGTAACGTTTTGCACCAGGCTGAGACCCAGGCCAGTTATAACCCTCTTGCTCAGCAGCAGCCCCTTCGGAAAGGCCCGGCTGGATCTAACCTGCCTTCTCCTATGCAGAATTAATATATGTTATGAATATTAAGTAAAACAGTGTCAGTTTCTGCACTGGGATTAGGAAAAGCAGCCACAACGAACCACCTTCGAAAGGACATCCCCAGGTCTTGATTAGGCCTGAAAAACTTAATGCATTTCCTGGGAATAAGGGAAAAAAAAAAAATCAGGAAGTGCCTTTTCCTGCTGCCTAAAGCTCCCCCGGGAAGCCTGGGGGAGCCGCAGCCGTCAGCATTTGCAGGGGAGATGGCACCTCGTTCGCTGCTCCAGCATTTCCAATCCCGGATGGGGCCGGGCTGGGGAGCCCCTGCCATGGGGTCGCACGGGGCCGGCGCTCGCGACGTTCTCCCTGCTGCTCTGACGCAGCATCAAGAACGGCGGGGAGGACGCGCGGGCCGCTCCGCAGGGCTCTGCTGCCTAGCGAGACGCGTAGGGAACCGCAGGGCCACCGGGGCTCTGCGGAGCCCCCGCGGCCTCCAGAGGCCGCTGGCCGGAGCTGCGGGGCTGCTCCTCCCAAAATACGCCCCCGGCCACGCGCTCTTGCCTAACTCCAGCACGCAGGACTGGCCAGCCGCAGCTGCACACCGCAAATAACATGCCGAGCACCAGCAATGCCCGACCCCAAGCACGGCGGCGGCGGCGGCGGCGGCAGCTCCGCGCGGTCCCCCCCGCGCTCCCCACGAGCGAGCGGCGCTTTCGGCGAGCGCCGCCGCGCACGGCTCTGCTGGCCCCCGGCCAGCACCGCTGGCCCCTCCTTTCTCCACCGGCTTCCGCACGGATCCTCCCGCTTTCACCGCTCCGCGCGCTCCCCCGCCGCGGGGGCCCCCAAAACGCAGTGCAACAGCCCACGCGGGGCGAGCCCGGGGAGGCAGCTCCGTCCACGCGCCGGTATTAGATCCCCAAGGGAATCGAGGAGCAAAACGGGACCAGGCTAACGTTTCGCCTGCATGCTCCAGGCTTTATCGCTGCCGGCAAACAGTGAAATTGCCGCTGGATGAGTTTGACCTCTGCACCAGGGCAGGCTGGACCTGCCATGGGTGTCAGCAGCGCATCAGGATCATTCGGCTCGTATTGATCCGGCTGCAGAAGTTTGGAAAACACTTTGCCAACGTGGTCG
>VZSV01000077.1:216719-235390 GCA_013398735.1 Nothocercus julius
CCTTTTCCCCCTTTTCCCCAGCTCCAGTAGCTGATCCCTCCTGCCAAGCTCAGCCTCCTTCCCTTTGACTAGTCCCCTTTCCCGTGGGTAAACTCAGTCCCCTCCCTGTGCTCCCCTCACTCCGGAGGAAAGGAGCTTTTGCTGGCCCGGGAGGGCCGTCCTGCAGCCGCTTGGCTTGGAGGGGGGGTCGCTCCTTGTGCATCCAACAGTGTCTGCTCACCCTGAGGCTCCTCGTGGCTCTGGGCATCCGGCCGCTGCTTGCGCTGGCCCCAGGAGTGTCCCACACCTTCCAGTGTCCAAGGATGGCGCTGCCAGCGGAAGGGCAGTGCTCGGGTAGCAGAGGGAGGTGGCCGTCCAAGGCTCTGTGCTGGGCACGTCACTGTTTCCCTGGCATTAATGTCCCTCTGGGGTGAGTCTGTCGGATCTCAGCCCCGATCTCTTCTCCTGGCTACCCCATCCCACTGGAATGGCTGAGCCAGCTCTCCTAGGAGCGACTACTGCTCTTGGAAAGCCTTGTTTCTAGGTGTCTATTACTAACCAGGCCGCTTCCTCCTGGTTCTCTTAGGTTTCTTAACACTATATATGTTTTGTTTTGACCTGTGGAAAATCAAAGTAAAAGGTCAAATCAAGGTAAAAAGGAGAGCAGGGAAAGTAACGTGCTGAGCGACTGAGTTGGGTCACGCGTGGCATCTGGATGGATGAGGGAATTTATGGATGTTTAGGGGAGGGGTTGTGATAATGTTCTGTTGGGCTGGATCGCACATCTGCAAAGCCTTGTGCTGTATGAAGTGCTGCTTTCTTACTGACCTTGAGTTCAGAGGCTGAGAAACACATCCAAATGCTTAGGAGTTGTGCTGGCAACTTTAACGATGGCTCCTGCTGTTCTGTGGAGCTTCTTGGTGTCGAAGGAGCTTTCCTGAAGGCTTTGAGGGGCTTTGAGGTTCGAACTTTCGAAGTGCCAGTCTGCAGAGCACCTCTCTGTGCCAGTGATTTACCGCGTGCGTGCGTGAGATGCCAACGCGTATGTGTGCGCGTAGGTGGTCCCGCGAGGAGGAAATTCATTCATGCAAAGCTCACCCCCCACATCCTAGCTGTAGTGGGATCTGCTTAACCAAAAAAAAAATAAAAAAAGGGCCGAATTGTTTGCTTTACGAGTGCTGAGGCTTTGTTTCCAGGCTTGCAGCAAGGGCTTCAGGAAAATTAGAAGAGCTGGCTGGGAAAAGCGAGAGAGTCCTGGTACTCCTTGCCATACCCTGAAGCACTCTTTGAAAGAGAACTTTTCCAGAAGCTGAAAGGGTTCTTAAGTTACTGTCAGTGTCAATACTGTCTGGCGGATTTTGAGACAACCTGTAGGAATCTGGGGCTTGTTAATTTTTGACTTCAAATTTAAAGGGCAAATATTGCGAAAGCTCTTTTTTCTACCTCTAGAGCTATGTGTTGCAGAAGAGCTGGATAAGTGAACTACAGCCAAGCATGGGTGAGATAGTCATCTTTATGCTTCAGGTGGGTTTTTTGGGGATAGACTTTGTGTGAATGAGGTGGAAGCAGTGGTGGTGACCCTAAATTTGCAGTCCCGTGTGGTGTTGCAGGCAAGTCTGGAACAGTGAGGGACAATAGAAGGGTGACTCTGACTTGAAATGGAGCACAGAGGTTCTTCCCAAGTGTGATGGAGAAACGTGTTCCAGTGTCGTTTGATAAATGACTGAAAAAAGCTCAAGATGATCTCTTATATATAGCCAAAGTGAAGCTGCTTGTGAGACCATCGCTTGTAGTGATAGTACAGATTTTTCTCAAATTGTTCCTTGTCACTGGAACTTAAGCCTCTCATTTTATGAGTTGGTTGTGCTGTTTGCCAAACTCTTCGCTGCTCTAGCTGCTTACTGCTGAATACCTGTTGAGCAACCAAGAGCAGCATCATGAAAGCAAGAAAGGCTCCTAGCATCTCCTTTAACCATCCTGCAACATTCAGCCACCAAACCAAGCTCTCTCTAGACAAAAGAGACACCTTAGACTCATGCATTCCTATTTGACCAGTTTGTTCCAAGCCACTCGTTCTTTTAATAGTCGAATGCTAAAAACAAGAGTTACCCTGTTGGGTTTATGAGCCACTGAATAACTTGTTATCATAGAGCCTTAGATGCTGGTGTTAGTTGGATTGTTTAAAGACGGTATCAAATGTATTTTGTTTTAATCTCTGTTTTTGTCCTTTTGGTTGGTGAAAGTGGAATATTTCATGGGTGAGTTAATTGACTTTTGTCTTCTAAAAAATAAAGTTAGTCTTTTGTTAAGACCTGTGGAACAACAATCTGTTAGGACACCTCTGAGTTATTTTATCTGGCAGTGACCTGTCCAGTGAGTTGAGAAGCAACACAACACATTTCTAATTCTAAAAGTCAACTTGTCCTCACAGAGGCAGCAAACTTTGGTGTACCTCAGTATTCACACAACAAATGTCTGCTTGGGAAATCCTGGATATGTCTAATCTCGTGGTGGAAGAGAAAGGAATTTGTAGATGGGACTTTGTGGAGAGCAAGTGACTTTAAGGCTCTCTTAAGGCGCAGTTTTGTCATGACCGTCTGTCTTTACAGTCTCTGTAAAGCCTTTACATTGCAGGAAAGGAAAGGTTTTCTTGCTATGTAGCCACTGAACGAAAAGGAGCTGCTTGGAAATTGCAAGGACAGGAGATAAGAGATTTGACAGAAATTCTTTCAAGGGTCTTAAGAGAGCACCAGGTCAGTTATTAATGGGTAAGTGCCTCCTTGGCTGCAGCTTGATAGCCTGCCTGTCTAGGGTATTAAGATCAAAAGAAAACTAAACTGCTCTTAAAGGAAAATGAGATGCCTTTCTGGTGGGAAAGAGGAATGGTTAATTGGGGAAGAGGAATGGACACAAGAAACTGCTCAGCCGTCCTTTTTCACTGTGTTTGCCCTGGGGCCGCAGAGTCAGTGCGATGCGCCAGCCGTTCGCCAGGACCTGCCTTTTCTCCTTTGGATGCTCATGAAATAAACGGCCTTTTGCTGCTTGCTGTTGGGTTATTCTTAAAGGCAGTTGTTATTTTTGTTCTTTTGCCTACATGATTTGTTATTCTGCCTACATAAACAGGCAAAAAACAGCAGTGTTAAGCTGGCCTGAAAAAGCAGAGGATAGGTATCAAAATCTGATAGCTTAATCATCCTACTACAAGGATTGGTGTGAAATATTGATGAGTAGAGGCATTCACAGTGCTACCGCTTGCCATGAAGCTAGGGAGTGGAGCAGGTATTACTTAACATGAGGGTGAGTAAGGTTAAGGACACTTAAAACATGAGGTGCCTTCCTGGGCATGCCTGAGAACTCCTTGTGTGCTGTTTTGGGAGTAGAAGAAATGTGGATAAAAGACATACATGCCAGCAAATGGGGTAAATAAATGCATGCCAGCTCTGGTGGAAAGGACGGTTTCAGGCTGGCAGGTAACACGGGTTGTGCAGGAACCCTGGTTGACTGAATCGTTCGGCTTACCAGATACTTGTGCTGCCAAAACTAGAGGTGGGTTTGTGGTGAATTTGGCCTGCTGGGCTTGTGTTTGGGATGAACTGTCCTTGGTGGCAGAAGGACCTCGTTGTGCTTGGGCTGAGAACAGACTCGCGGTGCAAAATCACCTCTCCTGCCCTGCATTCAAGGCCTATATTCTCTCTGTGTGAATTTTATCAACTCATTTCTCATCATACATGTAAAATGAGCCTTGAACGCTACTGTAAGGGCACTCAATCTTGTGTGACCTGTGGTAGGACACATTTATCTTCACAGGCTCACGAGCAGCTCGGCCTGTCTTGGGTGAGCTGTGAAATGTAACTGAAATGTTCTTGTTCCAGTGAATCAGCATTTTCCTCGGTCAAAAGAGGAGCCGTTTGAAAATTTGGGCCTGTTCTGCTTGTGGATGCTTGTTAGTAAGAACTGAAAACTACTAGCTTAGGCAGGACAAAAATGGATATTTAAAATACAATTTCTCTTTAAAGCGACTTGTTGGACTATCCAAATAGGGTAGTGCCCGCTCTGTGGTATGTAAATGGGGTGAATGACACAATTTTTTTTAGGGTAACTGGTACTTTGCTGGGCAGCTTGTTGGCAGAAACACTTTGCAAACTGGCTGACTTTTTTGTCAGAGTAACTTTGTAGGGTTTCAGTGATCTTGGGCAGTGCATGAAATGCAGAACTGGGCTAGCAATGTGGAAAATGCAAATCATTCTTGGAAATGCAGATTTAAAAGATCATCCGTTTGCTATTGCTGATATAATCAGGTGTTCAGATGATAGCGTTGCTTAATGGTTGGCTGTTATGATTTCTAAGAGCTTGTGCTCTTCTAGTTATCACGTTTGGCTGATGATCAAATGTGGTAAATGAATCTCTCGTGCTCAGTTGCAAACCTTTTTAGTGCTCGTCTGAAGAGATGGCCAAAAAAGTATCCATGTCATGAAGACTGTCCATGTCATTACGTGTGTTCGTTTGGGAGTCTGGGGACTGGGAAAAGTGAGATTGGATTAAAGTGGTTGCCAGTGTAAAGGGGAAGAAAGGCAATGGGGCAGGATGTGGTCCTGGAATTGCAAGTTCTCTGCTGGTATATATCTTGTATATAAATGGCTAAATATGTTTGAACACTAGATTTGTTCACTTTTTTTTTTTTTTTTTTTTTCTTTCTTTTTGTCCTGCAGGTAATTAAATGCCCTTACTGTGGATCTCTGCTCTGTTGGCAAACCTGGTTGCACAGCAGCTCTTCCCATAGCTTCTTTTCCTCTGCCCCACTGGAAAAAGATGGCAAAAGTAAACATTACTCGAGACATCATCCACAGGCAGATCAAGGTATGTGTTAACCAAATGTTCTCCTGTGCTGGGTGGAGAGAGAGTACAGGATTGGTGTCACACTGGGTCAGGAAATCATCAGACTATTTATTCCCTTTCACTTCTGAAGAGGTCTCTGCTGCTCAGATATTGATAAGCTGTATAAAAAGCTTAAGAGAACAAACGTGTAGGACCTATTGCCCTCATTAGTGAAGAACTGGGATGAACTTACAGGAGGACAAGAACATAGTCCTTTTCCCTAGCAGGAATGCATCTTGATAGTTTGACATCAGCAGGTCTCTTCCTTTAGATAAAAAGTTGGAGAGAGAAATCTGTCAACTTGTGTTTTTGGTAGTGTAAAGGACTCTTAACTAGCTTTCCTCGTGAGTTTTCTGTCTGCTTTGCATTTTCTTTCTTTCTGTATGATCTTGCCATCAAAGATTGTCTGGCTCTAGTAGAGCAAATGACTTCCCCCCCACACACTCTCCTTTTTTTTTTTTTTTTTTTTTTTCCTTCTTCTTTTCTTTGGCCGGTATGTTTTGCTTCCCTTTGTGTAGGGAAAAACTTTTGCTGTGGTCAGATCAGTCATCTGATGGCTGCATTAATGAAATATCCAGTAATGTGAAAGGACTAGCTGCAACAGGCACAATGGGCAATTATTACTTGGACTTGCAGACCTCAAATCATTTGCAGCTTTGCCGGTAATCAGTGCTGCCAAAAGCAGCGTGTTAGCGAATGCTGCCCATAAAAATACGTAAAGGGGGTTAAGTTTGTAATGTAAGCTACTAAAAAAGCCTGTCTTGCTTTGTTTTCCTTCCCCTCACTCCCCACCACCTTGTGTCTCTGTCTATTTTGATTGCAAATAGCCCTTAGTGTCCAGAGTTGATTATTTAACATTGGTCTGCAGAGCTATAGCTTGATACACTCATTCTGTTCCTTGTGTCCATTCTGTAACTACTAACACATTCCTTAGTACCATAACTACAGTCTCTTGGCTGTTAACATTCTCATCTATAAATGGTGATAAACAAAGGCTTAAATAGTTTTTGTGGGACTGTTATGTGGAACTGGACAGGACTGAGACTGAACCAGGTGTCCCCGGAAGGAACCTCCTCCAGTCATTAGCTTTTCCATCCAAAATACAACTTGCATTCCCTTCACTTCTGCCTCTGCAGTTGTCCTTCTTTCATCCAAGCCATCTGCTAATGCATCTGTGAACCCTGTGAGATTACAGGGGAAACAACTGTCCTGCTTTTCTTCACCTTCATTTGTCCCGACGTGCTTATGTGGCAGCTGTTCTCATCCCCAAGGAACAGACCATGCTGTGGTTCTGATGAAGCAAGCCATCTTAAAGGATACAGTCCATTTAGGACCCCAGCGCTTGTGTTCTTGATGGGAGTGGGCTCAGGAAACGGTGAGAATGTCCTGGGAATACTGCGATACTGTATAATGGCAGACTTTGCTCCTTTCTGAAATCCTTGCTAGGGACAGAGACAGGCATCCTCAAGCTCTTTTAATCTTCCATTTCTGTCCAAAACCAGGCAACTTATTTCTGTCTTGGGGTGAGCCTCTCCAGCAAGGGATACAAACCCCTTACCTGGATCTGATATGAAGGATACCCCAGTATCTGACGAGGTCCAGGAGAAGATGTTCTATTTGGTGTAGTCAGCGTGACTTGTATTTCCTTTGCGCAGGAGAGGGGTGCGCTAGGCTTTGAACGCCACTATCATGTCACTGATCCCTTCATTCGCCGCCTGGGCCTGGAAGCAGAATTGCAGGTAAGTGGTCAGTGTTTAAAGAACAAAATTTGCTCCTTGTTCTGCAGTAAACTGTAGGAAAAACAGCGTGCTGGGCTGCATGGACTTCCGTCTCTTGTTTGGAAGAGATATACTGTTTAGTTGCTCCCCTGAACTGCATCAGAGACTGAAATATTTCAGTGTGATCCTGTGTGAGCTTTCCGTGTTAACTAATGCACTTACACAAAGCTTTTAACTAGTATCTATCAACTAATCCTAACTGGACTGTCTGAGCAAGGCAAACTACTCTTAACTGTCAGCCAGTCAAGATATTCAGCTCTAATAGTGAAGACTGTGATGTCTAAAGCACCAGTTATTGCACTGCAATATGATACAGCTTGAGATTTTAAGATTGTTGTGGTTTGGAGGACATGAGTTTGTCTGTCTCCTTCTCTACCAAGTCTCCTGAATCGAGTGCTCTTCGCTTCTATCCTAGTCTCTTCCTGTTATATTTGTTAGCTAATTTGTCTGGGGAGGTGCGATGTAGTCACCCAGCAGCAAGGTGTTTTGAAAAGAGTAATCAAAAGCGCATTTTCCCTGCATTCCCAGAGAACCTGTACATGTAATTTGTCAGTCTAGCCAAGGGCTTTTGAAACAAAGTCACCTTCCCGTGTGCACAGTAGGATTTCATGAGTAGCCTCTGAGACCGAACTGCCATTTTATTCAACACTACTACTTTGTTTGTTTGTTTGTTTCATTTTTGCCTTTTTCCCTCAACTGCTACAGCGTGTCTTTCTTTTCTGGAGGTGCTTATCTGCCATGTGGGTGTTTTTTCTTTCTTTTTTTCTTTTCTTTTTTTTTTTTTTTTTTCAGGGTTAGAATAAAAAGCTGCTCATATGGGAACAAGTTGTTATGTGTGGGGAGCTCACTCTGTCCTGTGTCCTTGTCTTAGAACAGCCCTGTTTGATAAGTCTGAAGTTTATGTAATACTCTCTTCCCCTTTTTTTTTTTTTTTGCTCAGGGTCACTCTGGGTGTGTCAACTGTCTAGAATGGAATGAAAAAGGAGAGTAAGTACATGCCTTGGTTCAGGGGATCCACAAACTGGTAAGCCAGGTTCTCCCAAGAGTAAAGAGTAGAGGTCATTTTACCCTAAGCAGCCCTTTCCTATTCCTAGTAAAACAAATATGGAACCAAGCTCAAAGTTTAGGAGCTCACACTTCAAAAGAGGTTTTATTTTGTTAATATATCTAGATATTATTAGATGTGCCCCTTTAATGAGTTCAGAAGGGAAATAGATTAAGAAGTGGAGATTAATGGCTGGTTCTTTTCTCTTAAGTGGTGTTACAGATTATAATGAATCTTTAGGATTTGCCCAGTTATTTTGAAGGAACATTTCCCTACTCCCTGTGCTGTTAAGGGCTTTTGCTGGGGGACAAGTGTATAATGGAGGAAGGTAGAACCTTCACCCTTCTTTGCAACTTTGGAAGGAAAATAAGAGGGTTTTTTTTTAACCAACTAGAGTAAACAATGTCTGCATGAGAAATAACTGGATGGAAAGGAAGATCCTGTAGTTCTTGACATACTCCCATAGGACCCAAAGTCTGCTGCCTGATAATCTTCCAAAAGTAGAAGTTTCATGTACTTGAAAGTGAGCTCTGTTTCTAAGTAAGTTTGAAACAGCTGATGGTTGCAGATGTCAAATTTATTTGCTGCAACAGAAGACAGATGTTCAAGACAACTCCTTGCAGTACCACAGGCACACCCTGCACTGAAAAATCAGTCTGGGCTCACTGAATGGGTTCTGGCTTGGGACTGCTTGAGTCCAGGAACAGTTTGGCCTAGGCTTGAGGTTGATGTGGAAGCAGTTAATGCAGCCAGGCAAACATAGAAAATGGAGGCCCTGGTTTTTGTTGTTGACCATGTATTCTTATTGTTTCCATTGTGCCATCTGAACCTCTGGTGAGCTCGCTGAAGAGCCTAAAAACACTCACTTTATTTTCCATGGAATTGATTTTTTTTTTTTTTTTTTTTTTTTTTTTTTTTTTTTTTTTTTTTTTTAATTACTCTCTCTCCTGTGGAGTTGGCATTTGCCTAGTGTAGCTCCCTGAACTGGCCGTGTGGGATAGCCGCATAGGAAATAACGAGAATATATAGTTGAGAAAAGAGGGGTAAGGAGACTTCCTGAGCTGACTTAATGGCCAACTTCAAGGGGGCAAACCACTCCAAGAAACTGATTGCAGCTTGGAACAGAGGAACACAAACTCAGAATTCTTCTCTTTCTCTTAGCTTGTTGGCCTCTGGATCTGATGATCAGCATACAATTGTCTGGGATCCTCTGCATCACAAGAAGCTCCTTTCTATGCACACAGGGCACACTGCAAATATCTTTTCTGTCAAGGTATGTGATTAGGAGGAATAAAGGGCTAGCAGAAAATCAGCAGCATAAGTAGCATGAGAATAGATCCTCAAATGTTGCCGGGAAACCCTTTTTGTGCAAGGCTTTTTCCCAAGGAAATAATTCAGTATTTTGAAGGTTAGGAGATACTGTATTACATGTAGTACTTGTTCCTGTTAGTTTATGCTGCTCCTCGGCTTTGCTACTTACCTATGTAAAACCAAAGAAAATGGTTGTAGCAAAAGAGGTTCAATGAAATGGCCCTTACTGTAGTTTGTGACTCTTGAGTGCCCCATAGCATGTTTGGGGGACATAGTAAACAAGGTTTCCTAAAGCAAGCTGCTTTATCTCTGACCTGCCAGGAACGTCAATGAGATGTGTAAAGCCTCAGCACTTCTCCAGTTTAAATGTCAAGTCTGTCTTCCACAGTTCTTGCCACATTCAGGGGATCGCATCCTCATCACGGGAGCTGCAGATTCCAAGGTGCACGTCCATGACTTGACTGTCAAGGAGACCATCCACATGTTTGGAGATCACACCAACAGGGTTAAGCGGATTGCCACAGCTCCCATGTGGCCCAACACCTTCTGGAGTGCAGCAGAAGATGGGCTAATCAGGTACAGGACCCTAATTGTTCTGCCCCCAAATGAATTGGATCAAGATCCATTGCGCTATATGCTATGCATAGGCCTAATGAGAGACTGTCTCTATACTAAGCAACCTGGGACATGTTGCCCAGAGAGTCTGCGAATTCTCCATCCTTGGAGATGTTCAAAATTCAACAGGACGTAGTCCTGGGCAACCTGCTCTGTGCGGACCTTGTCGTAGCAAGGAGCTATAGACCAGGTGATCTCCAGAAATCCCTTCAAACACCAGGTATTCTGTGGTTCTGTAAAGAGTTTAAGCTAATCTTTCTCTTTCCTGAAACTGTAAGGTTTCGTTTAGAAATGTGGACTCCTTTGATTAAACAGAGAGTCTGGGCAGAGTTTTATTCTCTGCTGAAAATGGGAGGCCAAGAGAGGAATAGCCAAATCAAATGGGGGAAGGCAGATATAACAGAGTGGAGTTTCTCTCCAAAGTCATTGAGACTAAACTGAGTAGGTGTTACCATCTGAATCTGTTCCGGTTTCCAACTAGATACTGTTTCTTAGGTCACAACTCGGAGTTTAAATTTGGATCTTGAATAAATCTGTGCACGTTTCAGAGTTGTTTTTAGTGATTATGCTGATATTGAGACTTAGTGCATACTGAATTGAGGTGCTCCCAGTAACCTGTGACACAAATGACTTTGTACTTAGTGTCATCTCTTCGTACACAAGCCAGATAGTTAAATGTAGGTTACCACTGAGCTGTATGAATGTGGTGTCTTGAGTCATTTTCAGTTTGGTCGCCATGGAAAGCTAAACTCTCCCTTTCTGCTATTTTTGTTTTCTCCTGATGTATTTCACCTGACTGTCTTCCGTTTACAGACAGTACGATCTGCGGGAGAACAGCAAACGTTCGGAAGTCCTAATAGACTTGACCGAATATTGTGGGGAGCTGGTGGAGGCCAAATGTCTCACAGTCAACCCCCAAGATAACAACTACTTAGCAGTGGGGGCAAATGAGCCCTTCGTGCGGCTGTACGACATACGCATGATCCACAACCACAGGTAATGGCAACTGGCTCTTCTGGACCTCCTTGGCTGACACGAGTGGTGCAGAGACCTGTTAAAGGCTCTGGCGGGAAAGGGACATTGCAAGGAGTTCACGTGTCCCACCATGCAGTTCTACCAAGTCTTTTCTCTCACCCATGCAATTTTTTTGATGCACCTAAGTACTCTTGGGTGATGTGATGCAGGTTTGTGACCACACAGTTGTCTAAGCGTGTGATCTTACCTTGTGTGTGAACAAGAAGTGTCAGGATAGATTAGGCTTCCAGCAGTTGAATGCTGTGATTATAAGATACTCTTCTTTCTGGCTAGAAAAAGCATGAAGCAGAGTCCTTCAGCTGGAGTACACACATTCTGCGACCGGCAGAAACCCCTCCCGGATGGTGCAGCTCAGTACTACGTGGCAGGTATGGGGACCTCTGCTGGGAGGTGACAGATGGGACTTGAAAAATTAAATTAAAGACTAAAGAAACTGAATTTTCTATCCAGCACACCAGAAACCACTGCTTGGGAGAGCTTTTCTCTAACACAGCAATGTTTCATGGAGTTTTAGATTCTCTGACTTCTATGCTGTGAATTCTTGCTCGAGTATGTTACCTGTCCACATTCCCTAATTTGGCAGTGGAATGTGTTGGTGAGCTGGCCTTCCTGTCTAGCATAAATGTCTTTTGTCAGCTTTATTGGAAAAAAAATCAAGGATTGGGTAGTCCTTGGGGTTGCAGACTTTCTTCTGGGACTGGTCATATCAAGGCTGCTGCTTAAAATCTTTTTGGAAGGAATCTTTTCCTTCATCCTGTAAAGGAAAAATGAGATGCAGATTCTGAGCAACCTAGATGGCATTCTTCCCCAGTACTGATTTTTTTTTTTTTTTTTTTTCCCAGAAATGTTTGTTTTTTAAGTATCTTAGACCAGCATGTTCAGCAGACCAGTTTTGACAATCTTGCTTATGATAAGTCCCACTAGAGGATTTCTTAGGTCCCCTGCATTAGTCATGCGACACATTTCCAGACTGAAGCAAAAGAACCATTGTGTGAGCTGAATATTTAGGAGCCTGGGTTTGATTGTGTTAAGAGCTTTGTTAAGGAAACCTGATTAGAGGGTTGAAGATGCTGGTGCTTGAAGTTGGCCACAAATGATAGAAGCTGATACTTAGTGAATCCCTAAAATTGAGATTTGCTGGATTCTGCAAACTTAAGTGTTAGTAAGCTAGCTAGAAACCAGTCTTCTGTTCATATGGAGATTGCATTGAAAAATGGTATCTAGAATTTGTGGAAAGACAGCTGTGTGCATCCGAGTATTTTGGTGGCCCATGAAAGTATTTAATAAACAGCAGCAGGAAGGTGGAAAATCACTTAGGTGCTTGTATTTCATGACCTTGCTCTCTTAACAACCTCTTGTAAAATGGAGCAACTGGGATAGGACAAAGATGACGGCTACTAGTTAAACTGAGCTGTATGGACCTCTTCCCTCCTCAGGGCACCTTCCAGTGAAACTTCCAGACTACAACAACCGGCTGAGAGTTCTGGTGGCCACGTACGTGACCTTCAGTCCTGACGGTACCGAGCTTTTAGTCAACATGGGAGGGGAGCAGGTAAGAAGACAGTTAAGGTTTGGCAGAAAGCTTCACACTGAGGTGTGTTTGTTGGGCCAGCATATGTTGTACATTCTTCAAAACAGGTATAGCAACTTCTCTCTGTGTGATTTGATTGATTTTTAAGTTTTTCTGATTCACTCTGTCTAAATGTCTCTTATTTAACTGTTAGGTTGCCACTGATTAAACTTGAACAGCATTTTGGTCTGATTTTTACAATTCACACTTCCTGTCTCTGAAAGAGGGGAAGAAAGTGAAAATCAGTAAGTGACCTTACCTGACCTAGAAAAGATATTGTAACTCATTCTTAAAGCACCAAACTGCTTCTTTAATAGAATTTGGTAAATAAAGAACTTACAGAAGCAAAGGCCTTCACCTGGGCTATGGATTGCTTTAATTTTAAGCACTGGGTGATATTCATGGATCTTTTGTAAAGCCTATCAGTGAAATGAGAAAATCCGCTTGACAGCACTAATCATCATGGATTAAGCAAGAACTTTCCTTCTAGGCCAGTTACTCTGTGATTGTCCCTTATAGATCTTTCTCACAGTATATTCATGCACTTTGAGAGAGGGTACTGAGTTAGATGAATGGTGGATCTGTTAAATTTTATACTAATACATTTTTAAATTAGGGCTTTGCAGGGTTGATTTTAAGTTTCTCTGCAAATCTTGGCCTCTGTTTAGAGAAATCTTTGCCTTGGTTTAATAAGCTGCTGCTTTTCTGCCCATAAATGTTTGTTTTGTATAAAATTGTTGTGCTAATAAAATAGTTAATATATTCTTTGCTAATTGAATAGTAATATATTCTAAGAGTTAATTTTTTTTTTGAACAAATCGGTTTCTGGTCAAGTCACATTTTAAGCTCTCTTGAGGATTTTGTTACCTTATGAGAAATAGAAGGCTTCTGTTTCTAAGTGTTGCTTTTCCTCCACCTAGTGCTGAAATGTAACGGGACACTGATAGTGCTGTTACCCAGTGTGTTCATGTCCATAAACAAGTTACCCAGTCAGAAATTTGAATATAGCAAATGATGAACAGTGTGTGGAGCCATGTACCCACCTGCCCTCCTTTTACTTCCATGACTTTGAAATCTGTTTTACTCTCTCTTTTTTTTTTTCTTGTCCCATTTCTTAGGTCTATTTGTTTGACCTAACTTACAAACAGCGACCGTACACTTTTCTTCTCCCAAAGAAGTGCCATACTTCAGGGGGTAAGTGTGATGCCATCACGAAAGTTAGTGGAAGACAAAGACAAACGCAGAATGGATCTGTTATCCCCTTATACATCGACTGGGAAGGAGGCAGAAGAATCCATTCCCTAGCCAAAGACTTGGGTCTAGAACTAATCTCCCGGTGATAGGATAGTTGTAACAAAAAGTCATTTCTTTGTTAAAGTCAATAAATTGAGGAGCCTTTTTATTCTTGGCCCTGTTTCTTACAGATCTGTTCATACACAGATAGTGTGGGCAGTAAGCACTGAATTTCTAGAGCCCCATGCTGGAGGCAGGGGCTCCTCTTATCCGGGAGTGTTCCCAGCCCAGTGTCTTCCCTTTTCTCGGAGCGTTCTCAGGCCAAGTTTGAGCTGTGTCCTCAGTGCGCCTTAGGCCTTAATCTAAGTTCACATCCTGGTAGCAAATAGACTCCCAGCCCTGCCTGCCTTTCTCTTCTGTCTTGAATGCACAGGGGTGATCCTCACCATGCTATCTGGTGAGGTCATGTTTTAAACCAGGATGGAGTCTGAACAGGCTCACAGTAGTGCAATTGCAGCAAATGCTCTACGCTGCCAGGCACAGAAAGTTTGGGCAAAAGCTGTGGAAAAAGGTGGCATCTGTATGAAGGATGAGCTTCATATGTATGCATGTCGCTGCATGCTTAATCTTCTGTACACTTCTGAAGCCTGGTTGGACATTGTCCCCAGTTTCCCAGCTTCAAAATGGTTCTAGGAACACTCCCAGCTGCAACCTAAATGCAGGCAGTTTGTAAAACCCAAAGTCAAATGCTTTCTATAGAAATGGCAGTTGAGGCAGCTATATCACCTTCAGCAGATTACTTTAATTTAGAACTGCCCTTTAAGCTGTAGGGTTAGGAGAAAAAAAAAAAAATCTAGAATTCCCACATTGAATTCCTAGATTGAAATGTTCAGCAATTTATCTCCATGATACTTTGTTTCAATCCATTGGGAAAAAAATGCAAAGGTACGTAAAAGTATGTTAATTTCTAAAGCTGTATTTTTAAATGCCAGTTTTAAAAGCTGAAGTTTTAAATGGCAAAAGTCAATCAGCCAGGTACTCGGCTTATGGCCTAGGTTCAGTCTGGAGGCGTTTTGATTCAGACTGCCATCTGTGTGTGTGCGCGTGTATAGTTCTTTGTGTATGTTTTACTGTTTCCAGAGTAAAGCTCCAAAAGTTCAGAGGTTTGTTTCTTTAATTTACACTGAGCCATAGTATGGTTTGATCTTTATTTAATTTCTTTTCCTCCTTCCTAACCTGCAGAAGTGCAGAATGGAAAAACCTCAACGAATGGAGTGTCAAATGGCATCCACCTGCACAGCAATGGCTTCCGCTTGTCTGAAGGACGAGGACATGTGAGGTAAGAGGATAAATATGCCTAACTGAAAGTCCTGTGGCTTTGCTTGCAGCCTCTTCCTCTTGCTGAGGTTAGCTGCTGCTAAACAAGGAGTGAAATGCAAGTCTACTTGGTGTGTTGACTTGGTTATCAAGGGGTCTCTGTCCTAGGGGCTGTCTTTGCTGCTGGTGAGCGAGCTGTGAGCACGAGTCAGATCAGGCAACAGCATCCTGGGAGAAAGGCTGTCCATTAAGATTTGTCCCTTTTTATGGTGAATCACTGCTGACAAAACTGAAAAGTGACTCTTCAGACCTGGAAACAAGGTCTTTTTTTTAGTTGCCCTACGTGGTTCTTAATTTCCTGACCTGCAGGGGCTGTGTGGAGACTGTCACATACCAAGAGTCTTTCTTTCTCTTGCTGTTTGTTGGGCTCCTGCTTGCTGCAGACTGAACCGGAGCCACCAAAATTGCTTTGTGCTAATGACACTGGGGTAATTACTCTCACAGTCTGCATTTGAGCTAGGAATGGGTGGAGAGGCCTCTTCCGCTGCCTCTCCGCTCTGCTGCTTTTATTCTTTATGAGCTAAATGCAGCTGGGGGCAAAGCAGAAGCAGACTTGCAGCACATCTTGCTGGCTGGTTTTCCTCCAGCTGATGAGACATGGTTAACAGTCAAGACACAGTTACTTAATGCCATATATGGGTAGTCTAGGTTCCACCAAAGTGGCTTTGCTGAATATTTTCAGCTTGTTTCCTCTAGGTGGCCCCTCCATCACGGCAGCAGAGCTGCCAAGGGTGGAATTTCGGCTGGCTGAGCATGAGCCTTGCGCAGCCCTGTGAGCTCAGATGCTTCATTTCCTTCCGAATTTGCTTTCAGTTATGCATTGCTGAAACAGAATTGGAAATGTTGTTTATGCTGTCAAAGCAAAGTGTACTGTTGAAGTTTGAAGGATTAGGTGCTTAGGCTACTCACTGTTCAATTTGATTTTTTTTTTAAAAAAAAAAAAAAAGGTCATAAGGAGACCTTTACCTGAGTAACGGAATAGCCTGTTTTTTAGCAGGAAAGTCTCTTCTGCCTTTTCCGGAAACTTCTGGTATTAGCCATGCTTACTGCAATCTGCCATGTTAGAATAAAACCCTTTGAATATTTAGCTGGAGTGTAACATGTGAGACTTGACTGTGCTCCTTTCCTTCTTCCCCTTCAGTCCCCAGGTTGAGTTGCCTCCCTACCTGGAGAGAATTAAGCAGCAAGCCAACGAGGCCTTTGCTTGTCAACAGTGGACTCAAGCCATCCAGCTGTACAGCAGAGCGATACAGAAAGCCCCCAACAACGCCATGCTGTATGGAAACAGAGCTGCTGCCTACATGAAGCGCAAATGGTGAGAAAGCAGAGCTGTGTGGGATGCAGTATCAGAGTGTTTAGTGTCACAGGCAGTGCTGCTGTCTGACTTCTGTGTACCACGGGTGGCTGTTGTCCCCTGTGAGGCACCCGGCTCCACTACGTGATAAGCAGGGTTGGGGTTATGGAATGATGCTGTAAGTGGGTCCCCCCTAGCATAGTACAAGTGGGTTGCACAGCAGTGTGAGCTGGAGAACCGAGGCCACTGAGGCCACATAAAGAAGCACAGCTGGTAGCAGGCTCAGCATTTTGCCCACTGGTGTGCCGAGTAATGCCCTGGTCCTTTGCAGTTCAAAAAGAAACCACAAATTCTATCCTCTGAGCGATAACACTGAGTGTCTGCAGGGTGCCTCTTTTTCTCTGCTTAGTTCTGGTCTACATGAGAGTGTGTCCCTAAATCTGCTGTTAAAGGATGAGCTCATTGTTACTGTGCTTCTTAATTCATATCTCATGATCTAAGGTTATTGCAGGACTGCCTGGATTTGCTTTGGTTGCTGCTTGAACCTAGTGACTAGTGTTTGACAGATGTGACTTCGTGGTTCCCGTGTTGTTGTAGCTTACCCATAGTCTGATTGACTGGAAACAAAACTTCCTGAGGGGTCTGGTGAGGTGGCAACTTGTGCCTCAGAGTCTGGAGGGGCTTCGGTCATGGTTGTTGTGAATTATGCTGTTTGTCTCTGCAGTAGCTAATGTCTTCTCTGACCCATAGTCACAGCTGCCTCTGCAAGATACAGCCGAGCTATTTTAGTATCTGTCCCCTTGAGCAGCGTAAGACTGAGTAACATGACTTACCACTAAGATATTTAAAATAGCTGTGGTCCTTCATCTACGTTTGCTTTGTGAGGATATCCTCCTTCTCTCCCAGCTGAAATCCCCAGTATGAATTCTGCCATCTTCTTGCCAAGACAAAGAGCAGCCAGCAGTTGCTGTGGCTGTTGGTAACTGGCCTACTGGCTGTTTTGCAATAGCGGAGATTTGGGAGCTGCCTCAAAAAGACCTCAGTGTTCAGAGGGAAAAGAACAATAGGGTGGGATTAAGGAATGGAAGATAGAAGCTGCGTGCTGATCTTATGAGTGACTTTTTTCTTACAGGAGTCATTTTTCCCAAAGGATGTTGGCAGATCTGAAAGCAAATTGCTCCTTTCTGAGTGTCAACTAGTGCTTGCTACAGTTTTCTGTAGCTTGCAGATGTGAAAATGTATTCCTGATGAGTTTCTGTGACTTGTAATGATTAGAGTTGGTACTCAGTACTAAGCTGGTATCTTTTCAGCAATAGAGAAGATGGGACATTTTTCTGCAAGAAACAGCTACTGATGTTTGGCAGGTGAGGGCTGGGATGTCACAGAATTGGTGAAGGCAGCTGGACTGTGACCCATGTCGAACCGCGCTGCATTTCTAAGGTGCCCTTCACCTTCAAAGCATCAACAAGGCTACCCTGTAAAACTCTGCAGGCCTCACTTTGGCCTCCTCTCTGAATAGCAACCACAGCCAGAAAGAGGAAGGTCTGTAATTCCATAACGTCCCCTTCCTTGCTCCCCTGCTCTGTACACTTCAGATGCTGTCCTCTTAAAAGCTGGTCATAAGAGCCACCTGCATCACTGTCCAGCTCACTTTCAGTACTGACAGCACTTCAGCTGACTTCTACTTAAAGCATTTGTGCACAAGCCAGGGCAAAACTGCACTGTGGGAGAAGGCAGCACCTGCCCCACATCTTGGTGTGTGAATTTCCGCACTGGTCTGCTGGGCTGCCTGACTCTGCTCTTCAGGGTTAAAGGATTGTTTCTGTGCGGCAAAATAGCTAATGACCCACCCAGTTTTAAAAGATATGAGATTCCTGTTTGTCACCATAACAGGTAACTTGCACTACCTTTTTATTTGAATAAAGTCGCCTGCTGTTGTGCATCCAGCTTCCTGGATCCCTGGTGACGCAGAGCTGGAGAGGGATGCGGGCATCGAGCCGCGCTTCTTCTGCATTGCCGCTGACGTCATGGACAAGCCACCTTCTGCACTGTGCTACTGAGCTGTAATTTGTGGCCAGTATCCACCCAGAGGAGCAAAAGAGCAGCGGGATGGATGGTTTGCAGAGCCTGCTTATAGCACTGTTCAGCATGTAGCCCGTAGATTTGAGGCTCCCTTTAATTAGTAGAGATACAGGGATACCTCTCTTCTGACAAAGGCTGCACAGGAGCCAAAAGTCCCACCCCGTGGGAAGCACGGGACAATTCGCCCACCTTGGGACCATTTCAGACTATGGCAAACCCAGAGTGTTTGGGTTACAGGTATGAACCCTTGCAGTCCTTTATTTATTGCCATCATCTGCAGACTTGGCATACTTGAGACAGACTGTGCTGCGCTGAATCCCAGCCTGCAAATCCTGTCAAATCTTTCCTGCTTCCAGAGCTTAAGCTGAGGCACTGTTATTCCTGCAGCCATGGAGCAGAGGGGAATGAAGCATCATCTCCAGTGTCTGTAAATGGGTTATAAATATCTGCTATGGTACAAAGCTCTTGTAACACAAT
>VZSV01000077.1:235505-253981 GCA_013398735.1 Nothocercus julius
AAAGGTGGGAAAAGACTGCTGCTTTAGATCTGTGCCCACGGTCTGTGAAGCGTGGTGGTTCTCCAGCTGCTTCTTGAAGGACTGCGTGTGGTTAGGGGCAGGGAAATGTGCTACCGCGCTGTGCGTCCACAAAGGGGCACGCGTGAGCTGCTGTGCTCGAGGAGGCCCTGCTCGCTTTGCAGGAGAGGCCTTGTGTCTGCTTGGCCAGAGGCCTTGTGCATCCTCCATCTTCAAAGGACTTCCCTAAACGCATTATGTCAGTGAGCTCTGCTCTGGAGGATTTAAAATGGCAGGTCAAGACTTGCCGGGCTTTGCTGTGTGGTCATGTTCCGGGGCTGCCTGTGCACAGGAAAGGGGCTCTTTGTGGAGGTGTATTCAACAAGCTGGGCTTGCTCAGGCGGTGCCCCAGGAGACAGCAAGTGCTGTTAATGCGTGAACTTGTGGGTTGTCTGCTTGACTAGAGAGAGCTGCAGAGAGACCTTGGAGCGAGGCGAGGGCTGGGAAATGGCAGAAGACACATGTTGTTTCTACCTGGACACTCTATTTCACCTCTTTTTCCCCCCCCCCTTTTTTCTTTTTCCAGGGATGGGGACCATTATGATGCGCTGCGAGACTGCCTGAAGGCCATATCCCTGAATCCGTGCCACCTGAAGGCGCACTTCCGGCTTGCCCGCTGTCTTTTTGAACTCAAGTATGTGGCAGAAGCACTGGAGTGTCTGGATGACTTTAAAGGGAAGTTCCCAGAACAAGCACATAGCAGTGCCTGTGATGCACTAGACAGAGACATCAACGCAGCCCTCTTTTCCAAGAGTGATAATGGTGAGTCTCAGTGTTCAGGCAGGTTCTTCCGTGTATAAATTTTACAATATAACCTCATTTTCTTTTCTCTTTAACCTGACCCCGTGAAGTAAAGCGCAAACTGCTGAGAGAGACCAATGGTTACTGTGGACAGAAACTGGCTTGAGCCTTTTCTTGCCTCAGGTTTGGTCCTGGTTCACTCTTGAGTGAGAGTATGATAAAGAAACCCCCTGTATCCAAGGGATAATCTGGAGGGAAGCTTGTTGTCTAAACCCTGATCCCTGCCAAAACTGTCCTTAACTTTTCTCTAAAGCTGGTGGGGCCTCCTAGAGTGCTTTTTCTTTGCTTGGAGAGTGTTCCTGCCCAAATCGTGATGAAGGAAATCTGTTGTCCTTCCAGCTGAAGACAAGAAGGGGAGTGGCCCCATCCGGCTGCGAGCCACAGGTCGTAAGGCTTCGATCTCGGAGGATGAGATGGTGCTGAGGGAGCGCAGCTATGACTACAAATTCCGGTACTGTGGCCACTGTAACACTACTACAGACATCAAAGAGGCCAATTTCTTTGGCAGGTATGTTGGTACAGTTGGCACTGGTTTGCAGAGTTGAATAAGATGACAGGAAATCTTTTTATGTGGCCACATGAAGAGCAGGTTCGGTAGCCAATCCACAGAGCTCATGGTTAGCCTAGGTTTTCAGGAAAAAAGAAAAAAAAAACTTGGGATGGAAAAACATGGATTCTGGGGCTGGAGGGAAGCAACACGGAAAGCTTTGGATTCATAAGCATGTGTGTGAGGGGCGGCAGCCTGCTGCCTATAGAAGCCAGCTGAGATTCTCACGTCTGCTCGGGAGCAGCTTTGCTTCTGGCTGTGCTCTTCAGTCTCTGCTCCTCTCCTCCTAGCAATGCACAGTACATAGTCAGCGGGTCAGATGACGGCTCGTTCTTCATCTGGGAGAAAGAAACCACGAATCTTGTTCGAGTGCTGCAGGGGGACGAGTCGATTGTGAATTGTCTCCAGCCTCATCCCAGTTACTGCTTCCTGGCCACCAGTGGCATTGACCCAGTTGTACGGCTGTGGAATCCCAGGCCAGAGGTAAGAGCCACAGTAAAAGGCTGCGTCTTGGTGGCGTAAGATGTAACCCGGACCTACCTTTCTGACCCCTTGAGAGCTGCAGCAATTGTAATAACTTCCTTGGTGCTCGTGCTGTCTTGCTGAGTTCTCTCCGCTCTTGTCTTGCAGAGTGAAACCCTCAATGGCCGTGTGGTGGTAGACATGGAAGGTGCTTCCCAAGCCAACCAGAGACGAATGAACGCAGACCCGTTGGAAGTGATGTTGCTGAACATGGGGTACCGGATTACAGGACTGACGAGTGGTGGGGCTGGAGGCTCAGACGATGAAGACAGCTCAGAGGGGCAAGTCCAGTGCCGACCCAGCTAAAACAGAACTGCCTCTCCTTCCTCTAATTGTTTGGTTGAAAGGGAACCTAGTTTCCTTGGTCCTGAAGTTTCTCTGATGAATGACTGCACTGTTTCGCACTATGCACAGAGTAGGACAAGCTGGCAGGGGCAGGAGCGGCCGTCTCTGTAAACCACCACCGCCTCCACCACCTCCTCCCGTCACACTACTGAGCAGCATGGTGGTGCAGTCTGGCGTTTGTCTTTAGCGGAATTTAGTCCCGGCAGGGATCTTTGAGTTGTCTGTAAGCAGTGTAAGCTGGTGACTTTTTCCAGAGCTGCTGTATGACCTGGTACAGAGGGGTGTTGCCTGCATTCATGCATTTGCAGAGAGGATGTTAAATTCCTGAATAAAATACAAATCTAGGGCAGGGGTTATGGAATAATTTTACTGCAGTAATCTTGATCTTGGAAGCTTGGCTTAGCCATTCTGCTGCCAGCCTGTGCAGGGCCCTGGTTTAGGGTTTTCGGCCATGAAACCCCTGTTGTCCCATAATATCTTTCTTCTGGCTTCCATCTCTAATGTGTCCTCACCAGACGCATCTGTGTTGTGTTAAGGACTGAACATTGCCTGTTCTTGTCCCTGGTCATCTGTCTTAGTTGATGAATCAGTGGAGGCACCGAGTATGTGCAGCTCAGCAGGGCAGGAGATGCTCACCCAGCGCTGACACTTTTTGCTTTTTTCCTACAAATTATGAACTTGTGGAGAAAGGTGGCAACAGTAGGAGGAGGTTTGATCAGAGGCCTAAGACTTAATGTAGCTAAAGCTACTGAAGAAAGGGGTTGGTACCAGCACTCTTCCAGAGCTTCTCTCTATTGCCCAAAATGCGTGTAGCTATATCCACCTTCTGTCTGTGTCACCTGTGCTGCAGCTGAGAACGTCGTCATCACGTATCTCTCGCAACTAATGTTTTGAGTTTTTAGACAGCGGCTTCTTAGTACAGCCAGCTGCTCTGTCTTGACCAAGATGGGCCTGCTCTGCCTCATTATTGGTGTAACATCTGATGGATTAATAGTCCTCTCAGGAACCCTCCTTCCCATTCCCCTCCCTCCCTGACTCTAGCTGCAAAGCCAGAAATGCACCTAGAAATGCAGCACTGAACTTCCATTTCTTCCCCTCCCATGTAACACACAGCCCTGTGCTTCCCTTCTTGCAGTTGCCAAACACTAAATATCGAGTAGATCTTACACAGCTGTGCTACAACTGGAGCTGAAGAGGTTGTTGTTTTTTTTCTAGGACTATCAACTAAGACCAAAGAGCCCCTGGAGATCTTAACTGCTCTGCACTGTCTCTTATCTCTTACTGCTGAAGGTCTGAACATGCCAGCCGTGGTCCCAGGGGTGTCAGACGTGTGTGTGGGAGCGTGTGTGCGTGTGCTGCATTGGGCTTGTTCTTCCATGTGGTGCAATCTCTGCTCTTCCTGTCCCCGCTGTGGAAGGATGAGGCCTGCCTTTCCTTCTCTGGCTGCCAGGTGGGGAGGAGAGACACAGCACAGTGCTGGCTCGTCGAGGTAACGGCTTCCTCTCCCTTCCAGAACAGTCTTTGCAGTGGGGGAGCCTTGTACAAGAGTGGTCCCGGAGCCTCATAGCAGGCAGCCTCTCTCCAGGGGTTGCCCAGAGGGACATCCCATCCCCATAATCACAGCGGAATTCTCGGGACTCGCTCTGTGCTCCTGAGACAAAGCTTTCCATCAACTTCCTCGTGTGCAGGTGAAGCTGAGCCTGAGCAAGCGCCAGCACTTGGGGAACACGCCCCATGCCACCAAGGGAAGAGCAGCCACCCTTGCGCTCTCCTGAGCTGTGACGGCAGACTTCTGTTTTGCCATTCAAGCAGGGCTACCCTCCATCTTCTGCTGAGGCAGAGCTCTCCTGGGACAGACAGTCACGGAGCTGCTGAGCATTTGCTTGGGCTCGCTCAGCACCAGTGTGGCAGATGTGCCCACTTGCTCAGTTAACGCAGTTGGCTGTGTACGTCCTCCTGCCCCACGTGCACCCGAGGCTCTTCAGAACCCAGAGGTAACGGAAAATCCTTCTCACTTGGGTGGCTTTTTGACATGGTCTTGCCTTTTATTTTTGCTTAAGGCTTTCCTACTAGACCTCTTTCCCCCTTCCCCTCCCACCCCAAACTTTTTGCAGCTTTTACTAGACAACACCCACAGACTTCGATTGACTTCGATTTTTTCTTTTTAAACCGAGAGTCTTGGCTTGGAAACTTTGAAAGGAACAGACCTCTGTCTCCCCATTCACCTTTTGCTGTGGCAGCTATTTTTTTTTTTTTTTTTTTCCTCCTCGCGAGACAGTGCAGCTCTTTTACCTGCCAGTTGCAGCGTGAAAGCCTACCAGATTCCCTGCCTCTGCAGTGGATTGCTTTTTTTTTTTTTAATGGCTGCTTTGGATAAAATGATAAATGATAATGGGAGAGAAGGGGAGAGAAACATTTCTTTGTCGCTAGCCCCTTTTCCCCTCATTGTGGGCAGAGATTGCCTGCTCTGTTGCTTGTTAATGAGGAATTCATATTTATTGGTGAAGGAAAAAAATGTGCCGGGGAAGTAGGGAAAAGATGTTGCTTTATTGACCTGTGCTGTTTACTTTGACCCCTCTTCAGGAAAGCTTCTTCCTGCTCTTTCTGATTAACTCTTTCTAGCCTGGGATATGCAGGGATGCCTCCTTTATTTTTGTATTTTAGCAATGGGCTCTCTGTTCAGAGACTCTAGGATTCTCTTGGTGTGTTGCAAAGACCATTGCTTCTAGCGTTTTCAAGTACTAAAGATGATCATCTCGTCAAGTCTGCCCCTGCAGTTGTAGAGGTAACACACAAGCCTTACTGTCCTCATTAGAAGGAGCAGAAAACTTGTTTCTCTAGTCCCTGGAAGAGAAAGGGTTAAGCAATTAAACAATTCTTTGTTCTAGTTCTTTCATGGTGTCATTTTGTTTGTGGGACTGTTCTGGCCTTTGTTTTTGGCAAAGGGGGGCTGAGGGGGACCTGGCTGGGCTGGATGGTGTCTGTGCAACACAGGCTTCCTGGAGAAGACGGAACTGCTGCACGTGCTTTAAGGAAAGACAGCAGTGGTGTCATGAAGTTATTTTTCCCGAGATGTGTTATATTGAGCGAGGAGGAATGGAGGATGAACTGATCAAAAAACAGAGATGAGTAGAGTGGCAGAAAACTGAGTAGGGAGAATAGCTGGTTCTTGGCTCTTTGGTCTTCTCAAATAGTCCCTAGCCCTGCAAAGCAGAACGTAGGTGGCTTGGGCTGTGGGACAGACCCAGGCTCGTCTCCCTGAAGCCACCAGGCTATTGGCAGATTTTCTGAGATGTTTCTCTTGTTTAAAATGTGTTGGATGTGAACGTTTGCACCCAGAGATGATCCCTTGTTACAGGATATCACAAGCTCACTTTCTGCTGGAAGAGCTCCCAAACACTTTCCTACCCTCCAAGGTGCAGAATTACCAGGCCTTAAGTCAGAGCCTGCTTATTTTCAGAATCTGTTTGAACTGTTCTCAGAAATTCCCATTAGACACTTTTCAGCTGAAGGCCTTTTGAGGCTTCTCCACTTCAAATCCTGTGTGAGCTAAACTCTTGCTCTAAAAGACAGCTCTGCTCTAACAAAGCAATGTGCATCCACAGCTGGAATTGAGGATCAACTAACTAATTAGGTCAGATGTTGGGCTGGATGGCTGGACAAAAAAGGAAGCGTGGAAGGGGAAGCCGAGTGCTTGAACTGTGGGTGGAAATGATTAGAAGCGTCTCAGAAAATGTGTGTGGGGGGGTTATTTATGCAACTTGGGCAAGGGAATAGGGTCAGAGGGGCAGAGGCGAGATCTGCCCTTGCAGATGGGGAGAGGAGCAGCAGAAGCCCTGCTGCTGAGGTTGCTTTTCTCTACGGTAACAGCTCGCAGTGCCAGCAATGAGGCTGCGAAGGGCTCAAAATGGCTCCTGGCTTAGAGCAAAATGGGAGCGGGATGTCAGCAAACTGCCTTCTGGTGCCGCGAGGAAATCAGCCCTCGCATGCTGTGCTGCTTGGAGCCGCTCGGGCCCCGCTGCAGCGCTGTGCGAGACTGGTGAGCAGCCCTTCTGGGGCTGGCAAGGCCTTTCTTTTTTTTTTTTTTTTTTTTTTTTTTTTTTTGTGGATTTGATAACTGAGAAAGCTCATGACCCACGCCTGACTCCGAGAGCTCTTCCAGCATGTGCCCTGTGTCCCTGAGAAACCAGTGGTTTCCCTTTAACCGGGAGAGTTGCCCTGTGGATTGAATATGTGTCGATCGACAAGGGAGAGATAAGGAAATGCAGCTTTCAAGCTACAGAAAAGACCTGAAGGTTAAAGCGGAGGGGTGGGATGGCTCAGGGCCGCGCGTTGGGGCTGGGCGGCTGAGTTCGCGCGCGGTTGTGAGCGGCAGCAGCGGTGGCGACGATTCGGGCTCACGCTGAGCGATTAGAGGCTGTCACGTTGCAGTGAGGTGCTGCCCACAGGAAAGGGACAACAAAAAGGCCGAGCAGCCCAGCCCGGCGTCGCCTGCAGCGCGGGGGAAGGATGCCTTGGTGTCCTCCATCCGCCTGTGTCTCGGTGACATTTTCAGTCGGCTCCTGTGAGCGGTGGTGCCTGGTCGTCAATGTCAGAAGGGGGAGGGGAGCTCTTCCTTGAGTGGTTTGGTTCTGGCAGTGCCTGTAATGTTGGAGCTGTCACAACAGGGAAGGTTCCCAAGAAAGCTGCTTCCCGAACGAGAGCTGGCTGGGTGCCTGCTCCTTTCAAGCTCAGCAATGAACCAGGCTAGAAGGGGACGGAACCGCTTTCCCTCCAGCTCCTGCTCTGGCAGTGGTGGCGGGGGCCCAGGCGAGCTCGTGTCCACGTGCAATCCATGCCCATCCTTCCCGCAACGGGCAGGCTCCCCTCTCAGGAAGGCCCAGCGTCCCAGGGCTTGGAGCAGCCGCTCTGGCACTGCACTGAGTAGGCAGATATCAGCATCCTGAGGAAATCCGGGGCCAACAGCAGCTACAGCCGCTTGCTCGTGAACAACAGGAGAGAGCAGTCGGTGGTAGCAAGTTGCTGGCAGATATGGGAGCAAAGCCTTTTGTTTGTGACAAGGGAGCGGTCACGAAAACGGTGGCAGGATTCCTGCTCCGTCCATCGCTCCAGCAGGCTGGGCAGACGCGCTAGTCGCAATAAAAAGCCTCCCTTTTAATTTTATGCATGGAGAACTTCTTACCTGCTCCCCCCTCCAGCAACCCTCCCCCGTTTTCTTTTCCAACTGCAGCTATTTTTCCCTGCTGACTTCAGGTGTTTTGTATTCTGCTTAGATCAATAGCAGAGGAGCAGCAGCAGCTTTCCTGTTGTCACGAGGAAGACCCTGCTGTCAGCTACAGCTCACCCGTTTCCTGCCCATGCTATGCTGGGGATGGAGAGCCCTTCTGCTCGCCTGACACGCACAAAAGAGCCATGCAGTATAGAAGGGCTGCAGTGATTTTGTTTTTCCCTTTTTTTTTTTTCTTTAAAAAGAAAAAAAAAAAAGGTGAAAATGGGGTTTGCCCTCCTGCATGTGCTTTAAAGGGAATAAAAATGGACTGTTGGAAGCGACCCCTCCCCGCGGCGGCCCTGCCACTCACTCGTCCTTGCTGCAGAGCGCTGCTCCGGGCACGGCTCCCTCGGGATGTGCCGCCTTGCGGCCCTTGGGACAGCGGCGGGAAGAGCAAATTCCTCGCCTAGTCCCAGAGCTGCGCCTGGAGCGCAGTTGCTGATGTGACCACGTGTTCCCCTGGGGATAGTGATGGTCCCTGATATTTAAGATAACTTCGAGCAAATCCATGCAATTCTTTTCCTTCATCGAGTGAAGTGTTCATGGAAACACCCAACCTTTATGGATTGGGATTCTCTATCCAAAGTGCCACAAGAGGAAGTGTCTCTTAAAAACTAAGGCCCTAGGCCTCACTTTGCTCTCCAATGTGTCTGTACTTCCCTTTGCTTTCTCCTTTTAGGAACTGGACAATTTTGTAAATCCTTCAGATTACTCGGCACGGCCTAAAGCTCTTGGTCAACTCTGCTACAGTGACAGGATGTGCCAAGACACTGTGCCCGCTCTAGCTCGACTTGCGCCGCTCCACGTGCAGGTCTCCAGGGACAGCTGGGGTCAGTCCCGATGCCTCTTTTCCTGCTGCATCTCCCGTGTAGCCCTGGTCCACAATGGGGTCTAGAAGAGGAAATCAGGAGGGGATTTTAGATAATCCCTTGAGGGCACAGGTGAGGAAAGAGAGACTTCAGTGCATTATTTAGGTGAGTTGAAGCCTGAGTGGCCCTGGGGCACGTTGGTGTGCAGCAAGGGCACGTAGGTTACTTAAAGGGGAGTGTTGGCCCACACTTTCTGCTGCCAGGCTGGCAAACCCAAACGGGGCTCCCTGTGCAGCGGCTCTGCTGTGGGCAGAGGTTACTGAGCTCCTGGACGTGCAAGCTGGAGCTTTTGCTAGTCTAAAACGTCCCGAGTCCTGGGGCAGGATGCGCTGATGAAGGTGGCGGGTCCCTCTTGGCTCGTGAGCTAAGTCAGGTGGTGGAAAAAAGGAATTCAGGCAGCAGCGATGAGCAAAGTTGTGGATTTTAAAATGCAAAAAGGGGTTCCTGGGATGGAAGCTCTAAGTTTGTCCTGAAAGGGCTGGTTGTTAAAACTGAGTGCCTTATAGGCTCACTTAGCTCCACAGTGGGTTAGGAGGGAAGACGAACTCAAGGAGGTGCAGGAATGGTGCCCACATCCTTTTAGCAGCAAAATCTCCTGTTCCCTTCTCTTGGCCCCATGTGGTGCCGCTCCACAACCCGCACCCGCTCCCTGTGGCCTTGGAGGGAATCGCAGAAGGGGCAAGGGCTGTCGGGGCGGAGGTCCCGCACCCCCCTCCTGCTCCGGAACGTTTGGCCAGGAGTGTTTGGGAAGGGAGGGAGAGAGGGAGGAATCCCCAATCGAAGCATCTCTCCTGCAGCTTGCGTGTGTGGTTGCAACTAAAGTTCCTAATAAAGCAATTGTTATTTTTCTATGCGGCTGCTCCCCGTGTGAGTGTGCAGGCCCGGGGGTTCTTCTGTCCCCCGGGGGCTGCAACGGCACCCGGGACGCTCCCGCTGCGGCTCCGCGACGGCGCCTGAGACCGGCAGGAAGCGCCGCCTGTCATCGCGTGGAGGCCTCGGGACAGGCCCGCGACTGGGCTCGCTCCTGCTTCCTGGTTACCGGCGGTGCCCGGAAGCAGGCGGCGGTCTCCAGGAAGTGGCGTCAGCGCGGCGGGCGGGCGGGCCCCGGTGATGGCGGAAGCGGAGGCCAAGATGAAGCAGTTCGGCGGCGGCGGCGGCGGGGTCGGTCTGGACGCGGAGCGCGGCCGCTTTCCCTTCTGCGTGGTGTGGACGCCCATCCCCGTCCTCACGTGAGTGCGGGGCCCGGGGCGGGGAGACGCGCGCGCGTTTCTTGTCCTCAAAAGCCGGATTTTTTGCCTCAAACCGCCTCGTGCCTTCAGGAGAGGCGCTTCGCCACGAGTTAACGCGGCTTCCCAGGCCCCACAGGCGGGAGCGCCTCTGAGGAGGAGCCCTGGGTTTTCCTGCTTTCTCAGAAACACGAAAAGCTCTGAAACACGTCGGTGAGGATGTTCTGAGAACAAAAACAGAAACGCACAACAACAAAAAAAGTGACTTATTTTTATGCCTTTCTCTCCCCTCCAACTAAGGTGAGGTGATAATGTTGCTGAGCCAGAGCTTGAAGGGAGGTAGAAGATGCAGTGTGGTCTGTGCCAGGGCAGGAATGACCCAGTTCCTCACTAAAAAAGAGTTAAAAGATGGCAGCTCCCATGTTACTGTCACCTGCATCTGTAAAGCAGCCTTTATTTCTACCTGTTTTCCTTTTTGATTGCTTAAAGTTTCTACCTTTGTCTTGTCCTGGAAGATTTTTCGGAGCTTTTAGGTTTCTTATCTCCTGTTGAGGCTGAAGAAGAGGCAGCAGCTCATCCTGCTGCTGAAGTTCCTGGGCATTGGGATTTGCGGGTTCATTCCCCAACCAACAGCAGCATCTTCTTGATGATGCTACTGTTCAGCCGCAAACTCAGTAGTGTTACTAGGCGAAGTTTCTTACTAAATGTTGTAATAGCTGTGTTTTCTTCTGAATTTCCTATGGTCCTTGGCTTTGAAAGCTAGTCAGTGTTGAGAAAGGAGGGGAAAGAAAAGGGGCTTGGGGGAAGAAATAGCAGGACTTTTAAACGCAGCAAAGCTCCGACAACGTTTATCAGCCAGAAAGCATAGCTGAAAGTAAAGGCCGCTCTCTGCATAGTAAAACTGACTGCTTTGCATTGCACAGAGAGTGAAATGCAGACGGTAAGTGATGCAAATGCAGAAAACGAATCAAACTTTGCAGAATCCCTTCTCTTGCATGTATAGTTACGTTACTAGCAGGAGTCCTGTGCTGTTTAATACCTCAGTTGTGCTTCTTAACATATATGGCTTGTCTGCCCTTGCAGCACCCAAGTGTTTCAGTGCCATTTCGTTTCCCGCCGTAGTTCTAGGATGTCTCTGGTTGAGCTGTGGCTGGGGAATCTGTTTCTGTTTAGCCTGGCTGTGATCTCAGCTGAAATATTAGTTGCTCTGCATGGTGCCCTGGGGAGGAAAGGAGTGAGAGATTGGAGAGGGGTCAGCAAATCTGAGAGTGCAGGAGTATGTAGAGGGGAAACTGAAATGTTTATTTGTTGGTGATGATGGGAGGGGGTAAGACCCAGCTCCACCACTTGCTGGGGCTCTAAATACCTGGGGAGAAAGAGGGGGAGGCCTTTACAGCAAAGGGATCTTTTAGGCTAGGGAATCCTTTTGTGGGGGCCAGGAACCCTGTTTTTTGTTTGAGATGTTTAAAGTCTAGTCTGCAGTGAAAAGATGCAGTCTGGATAGGAATATGGGTAAAATTGCTTCATTTCTCCGCTGAAGAGCAAAATCTAGTTTTATCTCGAGGCGGTTTCTTCCAAGTCGAACCATTTTCCTGGAATTCACATGGATTTGTTCTGGGAGACGGAGGCTTTCCTGGCCAGGGATGTGTGTAGCGCAGCCACTTGATCCCTACACCCCTGCAACCACTTATGGTAAAGTTGTGGAGCCTGACAACCCCCCAGATAAGACCCTATATCTATTAGCCAAGGAGAAGCATAGGTTTGAGTATCCCCTTGCTTGTGCCTTGCTATGTCTCTGCTAGCCCTTGCCTGCCACTTTTCGGCTCTTCCTGTCTGTGTTTATCTCATTCACTGTGCTCATCTGTCCCACACCGTGTGGTTCCTTGTACGGTACTCCAGCAGCGCCTGGCACCGTGTGCAAATATTGCAGATATCGCATATATCGCGTCCTGACAAGCTCACATGTTTCTTTGTAGGTGGCTCTTCCCAATCATTGGCCACATGGGGATCTGCACGTCGGCAGGAGTCATCCGGGACTTTGCGGGGCCCTACTATGTCTCGGTGAGTACACGATGGCTCTGGGTTGTTGAGCAGGAATCTGCTCTTGGTCAGGTTTCACCTTCGTGGAGGATTTTGGAGCTATTCCCTGTTTTTTGCAGCTCAGAATTCTGCAAAATAACGACTTTAGAGACTTCTGAGGATCATGTCATTTCTCTGTGGACTTTTGTCCAGTGCAGGCATCTGGATGATAGGATAAATAGCGACTGGTTTGGTTTGGTGAGCAGGAGGGAAGGAATCTTGTAGCCTGTGCTCTAGGTGGAGAACTTTGGACCTAAATTCTTATGGCAAGAACTTGGCCACTGCCTGCTAACTTGGTCAGAGCATTCATTGTTGTCATACAGCTTAGGAGCAGGTATGTGATAGCCTTGTAAACTTTGATTTTTGAAAGGGTGTTTAAAGTCAGAGTAACTCATACTCTAACAGAGCAGGACATTTACAACTCTGAGTTAATCTGTTAATGGTAAAGAAGGAAGGGAACAAGGTGCATATGCCACACAGCTAGACTATGTCTTAGTGTACCTGGTATAAACATGTTCAGGCCTAGAAAAGGAGTCTGATAACAGTCAAAATCCAAATCCAAACACTCAAATAAGATGGGTGCCTTGAGACTACTGAGGCAACGTGACAGTTTTATCGCCAAACAGCCACAGACTGAGACTTTCCAGAGAGAGGCACATCATGAATATTGTGCGGGATTCCTCTCTTGAGACATTTTTCTCTCTTTTTGCAGGAAGACAACATGGCATTTGGGAAGCCAGTGAAGTAAGTGCTCTTGTAAGTTTTTATTAAAGTAACCAACTGACCTGCAAATGTCCTTTAATACATGGAGACAGGCGCACTATAACATTCTTGGTGGTCAGATGCCGTTATTCGAATGGATGGCTACTGTGTCTGTGCTTTCCAAAAACACATATTAAATTTTTTTTAGAGGTGACAACAAGTTAGCTGTATTCATAGCTATAGATATATGGAACCTTTAAAAAAAAATGTTAAAACACTTTAATATGTTGGCAACAAATGCTTCAAGTAAATAGCACTTGTTGTGTGCTATGTTATGGTAATGAACTGTCATCACTCATATCTTATTAGTGTTTTTTTGGGAAGGGTTTGAAGGGGTATTCCCAAGTTTCGTATATTTGTCGGATCAAGTGTTTTGCATGGCCTGAAAGTTTCCTGTCAGAAGAGAATAGCAGTTAAGACTTTGCTCTGTGCCCCTGAGGTCTGCACTTTCTCTGTCTGGGATGCTGTAGGTCTGAGAGTGCAGAGTATTCGTTTCTGCTGTTCTCTACAGCATTCGCTTGCCTCGAACAGTGTGGTTCCTGGGGTTCTGGAGCATTGGATTTCTCCCAAGTCTTCTTATTTTAAGCAGCTTCCCACTGGGAAGAGCAAGAGGTGTAAAGGAGCAGCACTAAATGAATGGATCTGTTCTCCTTGCAGGTACTGGAAGCTGGATCCTGGCAAAGTGTACTCCACTAGTCCCAATGCTTGGGACACCGCTGTGCATGATGCCTCGGAGGAGTATAAGCACCGAATGGTATGGCTCTGCTGTCCTGTCTGGGCCCTTGTGGAGCCTCAGGGACAGCGTTTCTAAGGCTGTGCCTCTTATTTCTGTTCCAGCACAACCTTTGCTGTGATAACTGCCATTCTCATGTGGCTTTGGCCTTAAACTTGATGAGATATGATAACAGCACCTCCTGGAACATGGTCAAGCTCTGCTTCTTCTCGTTGCTGTACGGGAAGTATGTAAGGTGAGCTGAGGACCAGCGTCTCTGGTTATCCTCACATCTTTCCCTCTTGTCCTTTTCTGCATGTTTCTTATGTTTTAACTCCTTTTTTTTTTTTTTTTTTTTTCCCCCCCCTCCATCTTTCAGCATAGGGGGGTTTGTGAAGACCTGGCTTCCTTTTGCCCTCCTCTTGGGGGTGATCCTGACGGTGGTTCTGACTCTTCACTTGCGGTGATGGCAGCTGTGAATCCCCGTTCCACGGGTGCACGAAGGAGGGGACTGTGTCCGCTTGATCCAGCAAGATGGAGGCACAGGACTCCGGGAGGCCTTTACTAGGGAAAGCGGCAGCTCCACTCTGTAGTAACTGCTCTCGTCTTTGTTTCCTGGGACTGGCTTCTTCTCCTTCTGTTTTCATCCTGTCAGTGGTGTCTCCCAGTGTTGGGGTCCTGAAGCCTCCATGTCTCCCTGAACATGCTCCCCCTCTGCATTTTACTAGGTAGAACTGAGAAAGGAGGAGAGGGGTGGGCACCTTTTCTTTCACTGTGAAGTTGGGCCGTAAGGCCAACCCTGTCCCCTGGTTCAAGAGCACAAGCAGGTACGTCTTGTAAGGTTCTCTCTGATCACCTTCTTCCTCTGGGTAGACTTTCAGATGCCTCCTCAGATTTCTTGAGTCCCCAAGGGCGAGAAGTTGTTTCCCTGCTGCACGCCTCCCTTGCAACACATGTTTTAAAGTGGAGGAGTGGGGCTTCTGCAGGGGGTGTACAGTGCCACAGCACTGGCTGACAGTCTCCCCTGTAGCAAAAGGGTGTTGATGGCTGGGCACTGCTCTGAGGAGACACATAGAGGAGCAGTCTTTGGTAGGGCAAATTCATCTGGTCCTGTTAGCGAGCCCAGAACAGCAAGAAAGCAGATTGCCTGGCTTGGGTCTGGCTCTCAGCAGTCTGCACGCTTCCAAGAGCATGCTGCAGAAATGGGCCAAATCCCTTTCGGCTTGTGCCAGAGAAAATAGAGCTTCCCTGCTTCCTCTGTGCTCTGAATGCCTAAAACTGCCGTTCCGTGTCTCACAAGCCACTTAACTTTCCTTTGAACCCTGGTGCTTCATGTGTTACAGCTTATCTGCTGAGGCGGCGGCAACAGGTACGTGCCAACGGATGGGTTAGGGCAGAGTTTTGAAAGCACCCAGGCCTTGGAGGGCAGAACCTGCGTCCTGAGCTTACTGGGGGTGTCAGAGATTAAAAGAAGAGGTGAAGGGATTGGGAGGTTGCTGTGTCCCAGGGGCTGGGCTTTGCAGTGGCAACAAGGGCACTTTCTTGCAGCTGGCTGTAGGGCAATGAGCAGGAAGGTCTGTGAACTCCTTGGCTTGCTTTGAAGAAGAGACAGTGCTCGCCCACGTGTGCCAAAGCACTTCTGTAGCACCAGCTTTGAACACGAGATGTGCCGGTCAGGCAGCCTTGGGGGTCTCGTGGTTTTTTTGAGCTGCAGGGGTGTGGGGGAGGACTGGAGGGACAGGCTGTTCCTGACTGCTCCGGACTTGCTGCGGCCCTGAGCTGCATCCGTGACGAGAGGTGCGGGTCTGTCAAGGCTCTGGCTGCAGCTGCTGCCCTGTTAGGGAGGTGCCTTCCGCAAAAGTATCGTGGCTGAAAGGTTACGTGCAGCTGAGCACATTCCCCTGCACTGCAAAGCAGGAGTTAGTTTTCCCACTCTTTGCAAGGCCAGCCCTTTACTGCAGTACCTAGTGGCTACGAGAGCTCCCTGGGGCTGAAAACCATCAAGAAAACTCTTCTTGACTGTGTCTCATCCTTGAGGCTTCCTCTGACTTTGGAAGCACATTCGCAGTCACCCTGCCCGCTGTCAGAACTGGCCCTGTGCACCTCCCCATCCGCTTTTTTCCCCCCTGGCTTTTCCTAGGCTTATGGGAGGACATCTTGGGCTTCACCATTTCAGCGTTTTCTTTTCCTGCATCAGCTTTGAGCAACCCCTTAAACCTCCCCCTTGTCTCTGTGTTTTAATTGTGTCCTCCTGCTCCCGTGCTGGTGTTGCTGGGATGGAAGGGAGGATGCGTGCGGACCTCTGTGCCCTTCCCCTTGCTCCTGGAGCTGAAATAGTCATCAGTGTCTCCCGTGCGCAGTCATTTCAAGGCTGAGTGGAGAGCAGGCTGGAGGATGCTGATAGCTGGGCCTGGGGCTGATTAGAAAGCCAAGATCTTGCATCAAAGAGAACCTTACAATGAAAGGACGATGTCTCACTGAGTTACCCTGCGCTGCTGTGGTTCCTACCCAGCAAGCCTGCTAGTTAATGTGCCCTAGGACTAGCCAGCTGAACAGGAGAGATGAGATGTTTGCCCCAATTTTTATTTATTTTTTTAAATGTAGTTACTCAGAGTGACCTGCCAAGGAAGCGCTGGGAGTCCCTGGCTCCAGGGCTGAAGCCAACCTGTCTTACGTAGTAGCAATAACCTAGAGACTCTTAGGTCTTATCTCACGAGTCGATTCACGGCGTTTTATTGATAAGCTACACAGATGTTGCCAAAGCCGAGACTTGGAGTTGCAGGGGCGGCCGGAGCAGAGCTGCTGGTCGCCATCCCCTGCTCTCGGGATTTCTGAAAACGTGCCGAGTGCCATTCCCCACCGCAGCAAGTCCTTGTCGTTTGCTCTTAGTAATTCCTAGCAGGTCTGGATTTTGAACGGAGACTCTTACGGTGCAGCTGTGTGTTGGCCGCGAGGGAGGGCGGGCAGTATCTGCCCCGTTCCCACTCGGACCTTGATTGATAGTGGGTTTTTTGGGGAGGGGAACAGGCTGTTTCCTCTCAGTGTGGGTGGTGGAAGAGGGTAGGCGGATAAGGGATGTCTCCTTGCAGTTTCAGCTCACCCTGCTTCCTCGCAGTGCCCCTTTGGAACAGCCACATTAAAGTTTTAGCCTGTTTCAGCCCGCAGCTGCCGGGTTTCTGCCCCTTCTGCTTCCCCGGCGCGGCCGAGCTGCAGCCTCGCCCGGCCCTCTGTCCCCCAGCCTTTTGTTCCCTTGATCTCCGCGGGGCGCTGGATTGCTTTGTAAATATTTAAACTCTGCTTCTGTGGTTTCATCAGCCTGACGGTCAGGGAAATAAACTTATTTCTGTGGGTGTCTCCAAGCACCGCGTCTGTCTGCGGCGAGATGCTTCTCCGGAGCCGCCAGCGGGGCTGCTTCCCCTTGCTGCCTCTTTTCCTAGAGGCTGGGGGTGACCTCGCTTCCAGCCCCTTCCCTGCCGCTGCCAGCTGCTCTGCTGCTGCATCCCATTTCCAGAGGCCAAAGCTGCATGGAGCAGGAAGCAGATGAGCCTTAAAATTAGGCTGTGCGCGAGACTTGGGGATTTAGCAACACCAGCATCTGGCAAAACACCGACTGCAACCTCCCAAGCTCGCAGCCTGCATCCCAACGACTGCTGCATCCCTGTTGTTCCCCCAGCGGGAGCTCAGAGCCGCGCGCGCCCTCTGCATCCACTGCATCCGCCGGTCCGGCCAAGCTGCTCCCTGGAGCGCCAGGGCAGCTCCCGGGCTCCGCCGGGCCCCTTGCACGCAGCTTCGTGTGGGTGTCGCCATCCTCCAGGGAGCCGCAGGATTTTCCCCGGCAGCTCCTGCGGAGTGAGGGAGCTGCAGGGCCTGCGTGGGAGCTGAGCCGAGCCGAGAGCTTCGGGTCACGGTATTTGGGGATTATGTCTTGCCAGGCAGCCTGGCTGCGCTGAGATAGTCACGCTTGGACACGGCGCCTCTCGCGGGGCCGCCGGCGGGCAAGGGGCTCTTCCTGCACGCCGTCCCCTTCCTCTTGGTGCCCGTGGCCACGAGAGCTTTGGAACTGGGGGTGGTGGCTCTGGCCTGGGGGGCTGCACACCGGGGCTCGGGGCTGCCCGCGCCTTCCTGAGCTGCTCGGCGTCATCCCTGCGTGAAGGTGATGCGGAAGCGCCCTGTGATCCCGCTCCGCCGGAGGGTTCCCCAGCCAAGAGGAGGCTGCGCGTGTCAGCCCTGGCCCCCCTTGCGGGGCACCGGCAGAGCGGGTCCCCACGGAGCAGGGCCGGGGGCGGCATGGGAAGGGCTCCTTTCCCTGTGCTCCCTTCCCGCAGCGCCAGCCGAGGGCCGGCTGCCAGCTCCGGGCAAGCCCCGGCCGGCGGCCCGCGCGCTCCCGGCCGCCCTGCGCAGAAATGAGGCAGAACCTGTTCCCGGCCCTGCTCTGCTGCCCCAGAGCCGCCGCCAGCCCCAGCGGGGCCGCCCCACTCCGTGTCTGTGTCCGGGGTGCTCGGCAGCTCCTCCGGGTTTCTCTGCAGGAGGCAGCTCTGGGAGCCCCTCTGCCAGCTGCTTCGCTGCAGGGGACAGGGAGTTGTCTGCAGGGAATAGTCTGGGTATGGAGGGACCCATGACTCAATGCCACCTGCCCCACACCTCCCATCCATCCATCCAATTGTCCATCCATTGATCCATCCATCCATCCATCTCCCTGTCCATCCGTCCCCTCCATTCCTGTGCCACCTTCTGCCCTTAGAGGCTCCTGCCTCTGGACTTTGGTGGCTCAAAGGCTCCCAAGGCAGGAGGGAGACAAGCCAGGAGCATTCCCAGCCCTCAGGGAATGGTGCCCATGGACACGACCATCTCCGAGTTGTCCGTTCCCCCGTGTCCCCGACAGAGACCTGGCCACACTCGCTCCAAGGCCAGCGGTGACACTGAGCCCCAGGGCAGACAGTGCCCACGTGAGAGGATGGGCAGCGCAGCACGGGCAGGGCGGCAGAGCTGCCACTCCGACCATTTTGAGGAACAGCAGGAGAAAAGGGAGGTCTCCTGAGGGGCAAAGTCCCTGGAGCCGCCAGGGCCGCGGGGGCTGCGGGAAGGGCCGCGCTGGTGCCCGTTTGCCGGCGCCGATTGCGCAGGCGCCCGGCGCGCTGCCGGCTCTGCCCTGGGGCGCCGGGCGCCGCAGGGAGGGGAGGGCGGCAGGCAGCCCGCGGAGCCGTTGCTAAAGCCCCATTTCCTTAGGAACCACACTAAAAATAGCCTCCCGCGCAGCGCCGTGGGGCCGAGGCGCAGAGCTGCCGCC